>JBBBDQ010000823.1:67500-170000 GCA_037127315.1 Ascarosepion bandense
TATAAATATACGTATCTATCTATATATTCATATAAGCGAAATATTACGATCTATCTTTACAGTGATTGGAATATGACAACGCCGGCATTGTACATTGTACACATCGTCTTTGTTATTCTTTCTAATTTGACCATTTTTTTTCGAAAAGCTTTGTAAAAAAAGGAGAAAGAAAAAAGAAACCAGACAACTTAACGAAGTTTGGGAAAAAATCAAATCCTATTTCTAATTCAGGAAGTCTTTAACTTCTCCGAAAATATCATTTCAGTTTTTAAATGGAATTAATGATGACACTAAAAAAACAGATATGAACTTATATACGCGTATCAATACTTAAATTCTGTGTATTCTTTATTCAATCACATCTAAAAAAAAAAAAAGAAAGAAAAAATACCATATACACTATATGACAATACATACATGTGTGTTTGTGTGTGTACGTGTTATCGTTTTCATTTAGTATTGAATCACTAATAAATTATTAGTTGTTTTTAATTTTAAGATAGTCGTTTGTTTACTAAAATGTCACATTTTATGTTACAAGTGTAAAAGTGTTTCTTTAAATTATTTCTTGTGGTAAGCATTTAACTCTAAAATAACGACGGAAGCATTAATTTTTATTTTTGCACGTGTGAATTAAAGATGTTTATGCCAAGTAATCTTAAGGTTTATTATTATTATTCAATTAATTTATTGACTAACAGATCGATTTTTGCTAATTTTCTGAAAGCAGAGATTTATATATACATGCGGGTATAAATATAAAAAGCTTATTTAGGATCCTTTAGTTTTATCGTAATTTTTTTAAAGCGTTTTCTCAGCTCCAACAATTTAGCAAGTTTAACGTAAATAAGAGACAAGAGAGATTCTTTTATTTTAATGTCACGATGAATGATATCTTTTTTTTTTTTTTTTATTTTAATATTGCTCATATTTTCTTGTTGATATTAATTTTGGTTTCTTTTTGCTGGTATATTTCTGTGTGTTATTCGACGTATTTTCCTGACTCTCGTTTTGTTATTATTGTTTGTCGTTTTCAAAAAAAAAATAGTTAAAAAATGGAAATTAGCATTTTTTATCCAAACAAACTGAGAAGATTTCGAGTGTAGTTAATTAGGAACGAACGTTTCCCTTTCATTAGAAATAATTGAAATTTTATTACGAAATTAAATAAAAAAATAAAAAAAGACAAGGTTTGATTTTATGTATCTTTTGTTAATCTGTGTAATTTTCTCTTTTTAATGATAATTTTCTTACCTGTACAATTAATTGTTTTTTAAAGGACTTAGTTCCATTTTTCATTAAACAGGTTTTAACTTTATTGACACATTTTAGAAAGATAGAGAGAAAGACCGTAAAAGAGATGAAGATAGGTAACAGACGTAGATGGATACATTTTATATTCCCTCCCCGCACCGATTCAAGTTATCCATTCAAATTCCTTTTCGTCTCAGTAAGTTTAATACTGAATAGAAAAGCCAGGATAACACGCTAAAGAGAAATCTTTAGTTTTCTTCTTCTTCTTAGCTTTCCATTAATTACTTGTTTTACTTCCCTCCCCTCCCCGCCCCTACCGTTTCTTATAAAACTAGTTCTCTTATCGATCATCTGAAATCCAGTTACAGTTTCGCTGTTACTCTTTATAGCTCATCATTCCTTCTTCTGTTTTTCATTCTAATCCAATTCCAAATAGAATTTACAGTCATTTCCTAAATGTTTTTTTGTTTTTTTTTGTTTTTCGTTTTTTAAATAACTAAATACGTAGAACCATTTTTATTATATCTTCTTATGGAAATAAAACGCAATATATTTATTCTAAATAGATTACTTACTTTCAAATAAATAAAAATTAAATCACTACCACGACTTATTTACATACGTAGAGCCATTTTTATTTACTAGCATTTAAAAGAGAATCGTAAAAAATAATCTGAATTCTTCGTTAACTTAAAGCGTTTACTTGGGCGTATAAGTCATAGCAATAATGTTTCCAGTAAAAATGTTGTCTTATTTGAAGAACACGGGAGAAATGTTTACCATTGATGTATTTTTATTATTACTATTGTTATCATTAATTCTCCTGTTGTTCTTCGAGTTGTCTTCTCGTTTTCCATTAATTCTTTTCTTGTATTTTACATATTGCTACTGTTTGTCGTGTGTAAAGTAGTTGGGTTTGTCAATGTAGTGTTGTGTTGTATTGTGATGGAGCTGCTATTTACTGTGTTAGATGACCATGCTTGCGACACATCGGGTACATATTACGATTGAATTGAAGTTTTTAAAAAAGAGAAATTAAGAAGAAAAAGAAATTGTTCATCAATCTATCACAATTATTATTAAGCAACCACCTTATCGAAAAAAACTATTTTCTTTCGTGTCTGTTTGTCTGTAATGAGAGATCTGAGCGGATTTCATCAGTTTAGTCTTCCTTCATTTTAATTGAAATATTCAACTAAATGATTATTTAGCTCAAACGTTTTCTCGATCTCCTGCTATAATGAGTGGTCAGCACACTCAAGAGAAATGAAAAATAAATCAGTGTCACTAAATTTACAAGTACTTTATGCTAGTGTAGAAGGAGGATTATATATCGCCGAGTGGGTACAAAAAGTGACTACCCTCAAATTAACGTTTCCGAATATCTGCTACCTCGAGGAAGAGATAGATAGACTGATGAAGCAGAAATAGATAGATAGATAGATATGAAGATAGATAGATAGATAGATAGATAGATATGAAGATAGATAGATATGAAGATAGATAGATATGAAGATAGATATGAAGATATGAAGATAGATATGAAGATAGATATGAAGATAGATAGATAGATATGAAGATAGATAGATAGATATGAAGATAGATAGATATGAAGATAGATAGATATGAAGATAGATAGATATGAAGATAGATAGATATATAGATAGATAGATATGAAGATAGATAGATATGAAGATAGATAGATAGATAGATAAGATATGAAGATAGATAGATAGATAGATAGATGAAGATAGATAGATAGATATGAAGATAGATAGATAGATATGAAGATAGATAGATAGATATGAAGATAGATAGATAGATATGAAGATAGATAGATAGATATGAAGATAGATAGATAGATATGAAGACATGAAGATAGATAGATATATAGATAGATAGATATATAGATATATAGATAGATAGATATATAGATAGATATGAACACACCGAGATGGATAGATAGATAGAGGTTTATATAATGATAGAATAAGGAACAATCTTATAATTCGTTTTGTTTCTAATCCGTAGTTTATGTATATTTGATCATATTTCATTATATATATATATATATATATATATATATATGTGTGTGTGTGTGTGAATAGCTTAAGACAGATAATTTATTTATATAAATTTAAATTTGACTGTGAACTTGATTGTGAAGTCTGTTGGTAGAAAAAAACACGGAAAGAAAGAGAAAAGAACCTCGGAAAAAGCAAGCAAAGACGAAAAGATCGGAGGTACAAATATATGGTCCTTGAGGTGGGCCGTCAAGGTGGAGGTCAACTCTATAATCATCTACACACACACACACACACGAAAGAGTGAAAGAGCAGCTATCATTAAAACAGTGGGCTACAGTCTTCTTTCTTTTTTTCGATTCCGTGTGAGTAAATTCTTTACCTACGTTTGTACTCGTTCGTTCAGATGGAATTTCTGTTAAGTTGAGTGCAGCCCCACCCTCACAATACATTACGTTTACTCTCAGTCAGTGTGAAGGTAGTCCAAGGTAAAAGTTGAAGGTGAAGGTCGAAAGAAAGTAAGCCATTTAGATTGGTTTGAAAAGCAGCTGATGAAAGCCATCGAACGCCCCTCGCTTGTATCAATTTGAGAAACGTGCTCCGACGTTTAGTGTCTGCTTGTGTGCGCGTCGTTCTGTTTAGAGGGAAACGAAACGAGCACCTCCAGAGGAATGGTGTCCGTTTAAGTTGAATTGAAAAAACAGTTGTCCTTTTATGAAGATTTGAAAATATAAAGGGGTATTGAAAAATTCTAAGCCCAACCAAGAAACAAAAAAAATAATTGATGTTTGCTGAGATCTGGGAAAGTGGATTGGGTCGAGAATCTTTCAGCACCACCTCGTAAATGTAGGTGTATGAAAAAAAAAGTCAACTGTGTCTTTTCACTATCGGTTTTGTCATTTCATTCATTACACTCTCACTTTTTTTTTCAAATTGCTTTTTTTTAATTTATTTTTTCTTTTCTTCTTCCTTTCTGTTTCTTCTCATTTTTCCACTTTTTTTTTAGTCTAGTTTCTTTGCTCTTTCTTTCGTATTCTCTTTTCTTCTTTTCGTCTTTCTCATTTTGTCATTTCTTCTTGATTCCATTTTTTCTTTCTACCCTTTTTTTATTAACCCTCTAGGGCCATTCGTATCATATTTGATATAGTATGAAAACAAGCCTTGAAAGAAATATTTTCCTGAAAAATTTTTTAAGAGAAATATTTCATAAATTTCAAATGAAAGCAGTACTGACTGCTCAGTCAATGAATACCAAATGTTTCCTTATAGGGAAATACTGTATCAAATATGATACGAATGGCCCTAGAGGGTTAACTCTCGTATTTTTCTTTCTCTTCTCCCCCCCCCCATTTTTTCTTTCTTTCTTTAATTGTTTTTCTCTTTTTTTCCGTATTTTTCTTCGTTTTCTTCATTACCGTATTCTCCTTTCATATCTTCTTTAACCTTTTTTCTTTCTTTTACTAATTTTGTTTTTTTTCTTTTTTCTTCTTCTTTGTAGTTTCTCTTCTCCTTCTCTTGCTCATTCTTCTCTCCATTCGTTTGGGCCTCCTAATTTTTTAATGCCTTCTCTCCTTAAAGAAGATTAATGCAGCAAGGTCTTCCTATCCCCATCTTGGCTTTGTATCAGACTAAAATACGCTTGGAAAATATTTGAAAAACAAACAAAAATGCATTCGGTGTCTACCGTAGTGTGATGGTGAGCTCTACTACCTTCCTCTTTCTTCGTCAATACTATATTTGCTTCTTATTTGTTAAGACGTGTGATTAGACTTTCGCTAAAATCAAAATTTAAACATCATATCTATTATGTCCATGAAGGCTGAAACATTTAATTTAGCACAGTAATTAACGTTTGGAATCTTTTCTAGATAGACACCGTTGCTAGTCCCTGTCGAGGTTTACAACAGATGTTTAAAAATAGGTGATAGTTATAGAGGAAGAGTTAAGCCATGGCTCACCCACCGATTGACTTCTTTGTCAAACATTGTGGCATCCCAGAAACGAAACATGTTTTTGTCAATATTGCTGGTGATAGGACAGAACACGGGTATGTGGATCCATGCCTTTCCCAACGATATTAGTACTAAATAAACAGCCTCAGCGGGAATTTTGATTCGAACGTCACACACACACACACACGAATTATATGTATATATAAAGATAGAGATAAAGGAATATATATATATATATACATATATAAACGAATTATATATAGAGAGAGATAGATATATAACTATATATATATATATATATATATATATATATATATATATATATACGAATATATATATAGAGAGAGAGTGAGAGAGAGACAGACAAAATATATATATAGAGAGAAAAAAAACGAATATATATATATATATATATATATATATATTGAGAGAGGGTGAGGGGAGAGAAATAGATATAAACAGTGTGACCATAAGAATCAACACTGCATGATAAGTGTCAGTTCACGCTTGATTACGATCTTCAGCCGAAGATAGCATTGAAGGGTGAAAGTAACAATCCCCATGCAATGCTGATTTCTATGTCTACATCTATAAACGTTATGCTTCCGATAAACGTGTGTGTGTGTGCAGGGAGTACGATTGAAGTATTGTGTTCAAATTCTGATTATAGGGTTTCACATTCGCACAAATACCCTATGGATTAATAATAGCAAGGCAGACTAGTCTCCCTAGCCTTAATTGACATCCAGGTTAGGAGACTCTAAATCCAAACTTTGAATTCAAAACCGACTAGGCGTGTGACAGCAACTCCACCACGTGAAAATCTGCTTGCTTCGGAAACCACAATATCAGCACCCAGCGCGGTGAGGCTGTGACCCTCCACATTATAGGCAAGTCTATGCGGTTAACAAACGTTTAAGCGTGCGTCTGCGTACAAGTTTTGATATTTGCATTACAGAAAATTAAGGCCAGTGGTGCATATGTTTTTTCTACAGAAAGATGATGAGGAAACCGAGAGTCGAACAAGTAAGAAAAAACGAGGTTTTAAAGAAAATGGAAGCAAAAAGAAACTTATACTAAACATCAGGAAGAGACACTTGAAATTTTTAAGGCACATAATGTGAAAAGAGGGATTGGAAAATCTGGCACTCACAGGCAGGATAAAGAAGAAATAATGGAAATACAGAAATTATTAATAGCTACAAAGAACATGAAATTGTAGAGAGACATGATCGTCTACGTCCTAAAGACACACGAAACATAAAAAGAAGAATTATGGTGTTTAAAATATAAACTTTTTCTTGAAGTTGGGCAAATTTTTGCTTTTGTTAAAAAAAAAAGATAAAATTGTTCTTCGGGTTGAATAAACTATTGATAAAATTTATCAATCGGGATTATGGAGCTTGACAATTGATATTCAGATCTTTATCTTCAAAGCTATAGGAAGATCAGTTCGACCAATGTGTACCAGTGTTGTAGTAGAATTAACATATCGTCAGTCTTTGACAAACGGTATTTGACTGTGTCGTATGTCCTTGTCATACATATTTTCTTGTTGTACCCAATAAATGCAAGACTGACCGCTGTACGTATTGAAATGGAGAAAGAATCCCCGCTTTAAAAGGATATTTAGCTCTTCTTTTTTTATATTAACCCTCTAGGGCCATTCGTATCATATTTGATACAGTATTTCCCTATAAGGAAACATTTGGTATTTCCCTATAAGGAAACATTTGGTATTCATTGACTGAGCAGTCAGTACTGCTTTCATTTGAAATTTATAAAATATTTCTCTTAACCCTCTAGGGCCATTCGTATCATATTTGATACAGTATTTCCCTATAAGGAAACATTTGGTATTCATTGACTGAGCAGTCAGTACTGCTTTCATTTGAAATTTATAAAATATTTCTCTTAACCCTCTAGGGCCATTCGTATCATATTTGATACAGTATTTCCCTATAAGGAAACATTTGGTATTCATTGAGTGAGCAGTCAGTACTGCTTTAATTTGAAATTTATAAAATATTTCTCTTAAAAAATTTTTCAGGAAAATATTTCTTTCAAGGCTTGTTTTCATACTGTATCAAATATGATACGAATGGCCCTAGAGGGTTAAGGCTTCTACTGGGCATAAAGTGGGGGATCAGTTCTATATTGTTATGAAGTAATAAACAGATCCCCCACTAATATGATACGAATGGCCCTAGAGGGTTAAAAATAGTATTTATTTTTCTTCAACTCAAAGGTTTATTATATTTCTAATTATTTTTGTGTTATCCCATGATTAAACTGTTCATTAATAGAAAAGTATGACCCCAGAAAAATATTCTAAAAGGTTAAAGTACCCTTTATTGTATTTTCGTTATTTGATTATTAATGTGTCTCCTTGAAAATACTGATGTGCTGTAATCGCTTTCATTTGAGCACATATAGATATTCTTTTTTTAATTGTAAACCCAATGCAAAGTTCAAGAGCCACTCAAGCTAGGTGGTTACTGAAAGAAGTGAATGATATGAATGTAAGACAAGAAATTTAAGTGAAGATTATGAGAATACGGAGTCTTGACTTGAAAAGTTTCAGATTTTAGTGTTGAAAGAAGCAACTACGTGGGAGTTTTTCCACAAAGAAGTGGTTCTCATGGGGAAAAGTTGTTTTTTTTTTTTTAAGTGGAACTTCCTAATTACAATTGGAATATGTCCGAAATAGAAGGACAGGTTTGAATAAAAGAGAAGACTTAAAAATTAATTCAGAATCCATTTGCTTTCGAAACAAAAATGCAGAGGAGAGTGGAATTAATGGAAATGTTAGAACAAATACGCTTTAAACAAGTACAAAATAAAATAAATAGTTTATTTGAAATAACAGTGGGTAGGTTGGAAAAAATCAAAATCTAATTAGCCGAGAAGGCATGCCTATACCGAACGCGAAAATAGATAATGAATATTACGTAGATAGATAGATAGATAGATAGATAGATAGATAGATAGATATGGGCATTGAGAAATAGATAGTTTATCCAGAAATATAAAATTAACTAGGGTATAAAATTTGTGTTGACGCAATCCAGTTGTTAAAATAGAAGTGGTATCTATCTACCCGCAAAAAAATAAGGGCTGTAATCACAGTTTTTGATAGTAACACTGGAAAGGCTAGTATTTGTAAACTAACAGAAAAATAGGAAGATGGTGATTTAGAACTAACAAAAACAAAAACATAAAAAAGAAATTGTTTCGTCTCTTATTTTAAAACTAGCATCATAGCCCGGCGTTGCCCGTGAAAATCAGAACATTTTAGTAGTAGAAGATGCCACTTTTTATTTTACATATTTTGTTTTTGCTTGAAAAAACACTTTTTTAAAAAAAAATATTTTTGTTTCGAAATTACGGGGAAAAATATTCACATTTTTTGTTGACATAAATTTTTAAAACGTCGGAATAAAAATTGAATATAAAGGCTCATTTTTTTCTTTTTTTTTTTTTTTTTTTTTAATAAAAAAATATTTTAGTCGCGTTTGACACGTGTGATTTCATTTCTGTGACGTAATTCAGTAAGCATCTTAGATCTTAGATGTTTTACGGAGCAAATGTAAACAATCGTGTCCATTGGCCAAAAAGTGCGAAAGGGAAAATTGCTGAACTTAAACACAAAAAGTATGTGTCGACCTGACTTCCCTGTAGATATGTGTCCCTAGAAAGTTTGAATGGCGTATCTTAAAAAATGTAGGCGTGCATAGGGAACAGTCACACACAGACTCACAGATTGCCTTTTATATATATATATACATCTAATACATTATTGATTCATTATCACCGGAACCCATGTAATTCGTTAAATCAGTCTACGAAGTCGGAGATACTGACAAAATGGCTCCATCGGGTGCTACTATTTATACAGTTCAATTCCTGTGTCATACTTGAATGACAATTGTAATAAATATCAGTAAAAATATTTCAAAACGACATATTTAGGTTTTTGCAAGTTTCTCATTATCTAAATATACAGCCAGGCGAGTAGTGACTATTCAAGTCTATATATTGGTGCTGCACAATCTTTTCTCTTCGTTGACTGCTCACCTGTAATTTTGTGATATCTACTCTATATGACATAAAAATATTATTAACCGTTGAACATTTTTAAAAACAAGACTATATTTATTTAAGCATAGATAAGAACTAACTTATAAACAAAGCTAGATGCAAAGATAGATAGATAGATGGATAGATAGAAAGATCTAAAAAGGATTAAGATAGATAGAAAGATCTAAAAAGGATTAGGATAGATAGATATAGATGTAAAAAGGATTAAGATAGAGAGATAGATAGAAATAGAGATAAATTGTAATTGACAACAAAAAATCAGACAGAGAATTGAGACATTATATATATATATATATATATATATATATATAGCGAGAGAGGGAGAAAGAAAGAGAAACTTATTTACGAAGAAAGAAGAGTGAGAGAGACTAAGGTAGATAGACAAGCAGAATGATGGTAAAAAACAGAAATTGTGAGCGTGGTAATTATTATTTACTACACTTAGCTTAGTTTTGGCACAAGGTTGCTAGGAGCGAGCACCTGATTAAGGACTAAAATCCCTACTCAATCGACTTGATCGCTAAAGATTACCCAACGCTGCTGACGCTATAGTTGCCTGAAGTAGTCGGAAGGAAAATCTGTTGAGAAATCCATAATCAGGGTTGAATGCATTTTTTGTTTTGTGATCTGTTTTTTTTTGTTTTTTTTTCTGATTTCTTTTGCCTACATCAGTGGTTTGCAAACGGAATCCACATGGACCCTAGGTTCTATGTAACATTGCTGGTGGTCCACACACACATACATGCACAAAAAAATGAATTTGGGATCAACGGTGATATTTTAGTGGTCTGTAGAGTCATTCTACTTTTGAATGATTAGTATTGCTGAAAAGCTTTTTTGACATGACCTATTTCCATCGATCAGTGACAAGAAAAAACAGAAGGGTCTATGTGAACCCCGGTTGATAACTACTGGTCTAATAGCTATGGAGGCACCCCAAAAAATTAAGAAGAAATGGGTCCATGGATAAAAAAAAAAAAGGGTTGAGATCCACTGGCCTACTGTGGATACGGTTATATAAAAATCAGTCTGTCAGTTAAATGCTATACGTGATACACGCTCGAAAGAAACATGGCTGACTGGGCAGAAGATTTTCCCGCAGTAGGCTACCATTACTTTCTGCGCTAGACTGGTTGCCAACCAAGGCTATAGAATCCAATCTGTCCTGCTATTAAACCTATAATTCGATAGAGCAGAGATGGATTATATTATTGTATTAATAAATAGTAATAATTGGGGGATCAGTTTATTACTTTATAAAATAGAAAATCGATCCCCCACTTTATATTCGGTATAAGCTTTGTTTCACACTGTTATATTCAGTTAAGTGTCATACGTGTATCACGTTAGTCATGTCTTGAAAGAGACATGACTAACTGAGCAGAAGATTTTCCTGCAGTAGGCTGGCATTACTTTCTGCGCTAGACTGGTTGCCAACCAAGGCTATAGAATCCAATGTTCTGCTATTTAATCCATAACCAGAGAGGGATTAGTACGTTTTCCAGGGGTATTTGTGCGTAAGGGAATGCAAAGAATTTAACTGGAGTTTTTTAGTCGATATCCACTGCACAACAACGCACGTCTATATATAAAAGCAGGCTACATTAAAAGAAAACGGCAAGGAGATTATATATACACTGATTCTTCATTTTAATATAGTTGTTAGGTTTGGCAATGCGGGTAACAGATTTATGTTACTACTTGATAGAACACGTGAACAACGAGAATGGTTAAAAGAAAACAGGAACGCAAGAAAGAACACGTGCTTGGAATGAGAGAAAAAAAAAACAACAGCTGAAATTTCTAGACACATAATGAAAACAGAGGGCTTACGGAATTTGACACTCACAAGGTACATTAAAGACGGGGAGAGAAGACGGACACAAGGAGTATTCCCTACCTAACTTCTTCTCTGTGTCATATCCCTTCAAGACGCAGACGATTATGGCTTTCCACATCTCACTATCCCTGGTGGCTCTTAGCACACTTTCTCCTGTTATTCTACCCAAACCCCGCTCTGCCCTCCACCTGCTCAGGCCCTTCAAATATGTTATCCGCTGTTTTCCCCCGTCTCTTTTTTTCTTCTGTGAGTATCAGATTCTCCAAACCTTCCTACCTAACTAGCTTTTTTTTTAATCATATCACCCCGAGCAAAGCGGTAACGCCACTGATGTGCAGGGGGCTACATAAGAGTAAAAAGATTAGAGGATAGTGAAGAGAAGGACGAACCATTTAGAAAGGAGCAAGAGTAGGATGGGAATACAGGTGTGATGACAGTTGCAAAGGTGGAGAGAAAGGAAAGGATATTCAGGGCTGTGTGGAAAGAACTAGGGTTAAGTAGTTAACAGATGAGTATTGACCTTGCATTTAAATTCCTGGAGGTTGTAACTGTCAAGAAAGTAAGAATAAAGAAGCGAGTTCCACAGGCGGGAAGTGCGAGAAAAGAAGCTGAAGGAATAGAATTGTCGTCTGCATTTGGTTGATTTAACTAGTTTCTCTAAAATAGATGACTGGATGCGATTAAACCTTGCTTAGAGCTACGAACGATAAGAAGTTGTGGAGAGCCTTAATTGCTCACGTCTTGTGATATGATACGTAAATTAAGAAATGTTTAGTTCAGCAAAAACATTTATTCTGCCTCTCTACAGTAGGTTCTTAATGCATCGAATAAACACGCCACATTTACATAGATAAAGGCAGACACATTCTTTAAAAAATACACACAAGCATATTAGCTATGAGTGAGTGGTTTACTCAAATGCTTATTAACCACCTCTTTTTTTCAGTCACCTGTCCCAGTGATGAATGATTTTGCCTAGAGAATCTATAATACACAGGAAGAGGTTGTTTCATGCTTTTGCTAATGGTGTTAGTGAGAAGTGAACTCGGTTCGCTGATACCCTTTCTGACTGCGGCATACAACTCGCTGTATAATACACTGTAATGTATGTACCTTTGATGGCGGAAGAGTTATCTCCCTTGCACTTGAGATGTTAAGCAACCTCATTATTTCCTTCGAACAGGCGATGCTAGTTGACAGTGTCTTTCTTATAACACTGATGAACTCTCGAAAGTGCTTACAAAGACGAAAAGTAAAAATAAAACTGCTCCGTGAAAGAGTAAATTGAAAAGTATATTCAAAATGGAACCATTTTCATGGAATAGGTAAACTAGATTAGATACGTTTTACACAAGACTAATATTTTTATGCATGTGCATATGGGCATGTTCATATTATAGGGTGTCCATAAAGTTCGCGTGCGCTTTTAAAAAATTATAACTTTATTGCGATTATATATATATATATATATATATATATATATATATATATATATATATTCTAAAGATATACTGTTAAATATAAGAGACAATGAATGTCTATTATGTTTAATCATGAGCCGTTCTAAACGTCGTATTTTGGCTTTTATTTCAGTTGAAAATAAAGATAAAAATTCTCTAACATTTGGATATTTTTTTATTAATTTGGTTCTAAGCTTTCAGCTCACATGAGCCATCTTCAGAGAGGTTATTAAGACGGTAACACAATAACATCCACCATCACTGACGATTTTATTTTGTGTTGACATAAAACTCCGCTAGGCAACGGCCATATTTACCAAAAATAACAAACGCAGTTCGCAAATTTGTAATGCGGTTCTTTGACGTCACACCGCGTGATAGCGCGAAATGACAACAGAACCATGTCTTCAAATGCAATGTAATGTGTCATGGCCACATTTAAAGGTGATTTTATTAAGTGTGGGTTGTTTGGATTTAATGTACATGGCCTCCAATACCTGAAGGTTCTTTTTACTATATATATATATATATAGTCCCAACAAAGTAAAATTGGTGAATGTTCCCGAAAATGATTTCCAATCAGTTAACTGGAGCAAGGAATGGCTTGTAAGTATTAACGCCTCCAAAATGATACTATCTTTGAATCCTCAAAGAGAACCACTTTTTTTTTTGTGCCTTCCCTTAGAATGGCTGATGCTAACCCCCATCAGATAAACTCATTGCGCCTTCTTGGTCTCCACTGGCACAATGTGGAGTGCTTGTATTAAATCATTTGCTAGATCACCTGCTACGAAAGTTGATTCACTGTGTCGTGCTAGACAATTTTTCTTGCCAGAATCCATCCTGCACATTCGTCCGTATATTGAATAGTGTTGCCATATTTAGTCTGGTGTTCTTATAATATATCTAGAGTTTCCCAACAAAATCCAAAGAACGGTTATCGATCCCAGCATCTCGAGGTCAGCAACGCCGTGACGTGGTTTCACTCTATTTTCATAGAAATTCTTCTAATGAACGTTTCTTCTACTAGATTGGCATCTAGGTCTCATCGTTTTACTGCTTAATTAGCTAGCTGTAATCGTAAATTCTATTCTAATAACTTCTTTAATCTTGGAATTATTTCGAACTTTTGTTCTCATCTTGGTTGATACAGGTGTTATAATAGACATAACGTTTCGACCAAGTACCTTCTGGTCATCATCAGGTGTCCATAGAGTAGATGATGTCGAACATCTCGTTGATTATTGTGAAATATCCTGTGAAATCAATTATTGTTCTTTCAATTTGGAATTTGGTTCTCTCACTACCAAGTCCAAGGACCGAACACATGACCACTAGATGATACTAACACATGTATAACCAACTACTATATCCGCTACGCCACCGTCCCGAATTTCTTCTCTCGCACTTTTTGCCTGTGGAACTCTCTTCCGGTTCCTTTCTTCTGTGTCACCTACGATATTCAAAAATTTTAATATAAAGTCACTTGCCATCTTTTCATTTTTTTCTTGTTCATCCACATGTCTGTCTTCTTATTCTCTTTCAGTCACAGTAATCTATTGCGTCTTAGTGGCATTATCACCTTGTTTGAAGTGAAATATTTTTTAAAAATGTATGTGTACGCATGTGTGTTTCAAATCATCATTCCATTATTATCTATATTTAGCAAAAAAAAAAAGAATTATCAATGCTTTGCTGATTACGTGTAACTGAAAAACTTCAAATCTATTTAAATCATTATTTAAAAAATAAAATCTTGAACAACAATTTTCAAGACAGCTTCTTTCCTAAAATAATGACTAATAACAATAATGATGAAAATATAATTTCTTAAAATAAAATTAGTTCACTATGAAGACTCCTGAAAAGAAATTCCACAGCTAAGTAAACAAGTCTATTTAACTTATATGCTGTTTAGAATTAACTAACTATCTATCTAAACATATTTATAAATGGAAGTTTGTCTGTGTGTGTGTGTGTGTGTCCGTTACCTATAGACTCCGAAACGGCTGAACCGATTTTCTTGAAAATATATATATATAAATCGGTACCAGGAAATGAAAATTTGATTTACATCCATTTATTTTTCTTTCAGTCTACGGTTTTGCTTTAACTGGAAACAACTATTGCTTTTTAGTCTTTCGTGCCAACGTCCAAAGAGTCTGAGCTCCAGGACCATGGATTAGTTTTAAAGCTTTCATTACACCCGAGCAACGCCGGGCTATACTGCTAGTATTCATATAACATTAACATCATATAGAGGAAGAGTGATCATTATCTGAGATAGAGTTTTTATGATTCCTATATCTAAACTCTATAGTTTAGACATAGGAATCGACACCGCATGGTAGTTTCACACCTCATTGCGATATCATCTGACTACCGAGGCGGGAAATTGCCAGTCACCATGCAGTGTGGAAGATTTTAAGTAGATAATGTATGAAGACTGTAAATATATACAATACACACATGTAGTTAAAATGTCGTATCCATAGCTACTCGTCTCGTTAAATCAAGAGAATGAACTAGGCATATGGGATTCTTCTGGTTAAAAATGGCTTCTTTAACCAGCTGTTTGGTATCACGCTGCTAGGTAATATCTAGAAAGCTATATCGCAGACTGTTATTACTGTACTGCATTCAATATTCAGCGGCTGCACACATCTATGGGCTTATGCCAGACTAAGCTTAGTAAATATCTGTAAGAAATTGCTCCCGACTCGCATCAAAGCATGAAAATATGGAAAGCGATCGGTCTATTAATATGCTTGTAAACCCGTTGTTAGCGTCTAATAAATGATTTATTATGTCTATATTTCACTATCTTGGGTATATATATTTCGTAGCTGACTGTGGAATGATGTTAAAGTCTTGTTTCTGGACGAGCATCAAAGTTAAACAACAATTACTCTGGTCATTCAGTCAGTTAAGTGCCATACGTGATACACGCTTGGGCAATCATGTCTCGAAAGAGACATGACTGACTGGGCAGAATATTGTCCACAGTAGGTTGCCATTGCTTTCTGCGGTAGACTGCTTGCCGACCAAGGCTATAGAACCCAATCTGTCCTGTTATTTAACCCGTAAATAGAAGGATTAATACCTTTCCTAAGGGTATTTGCGCGTAAGTGAAGGTAATGAATTCAGCTGGAATTTGAACTCGGCTCCCCGATTTCTCTTTCCGAGCCGATATCCAATGCACCACAACGCACATACCAAATGAATAAACACTGTGTAAAAGTGTACTGTAAAATGTCAGCAGAAGCATTTTTCTCTTGACTAGATATTTACTACTATACGAGGAGGTGCTGAAAAGTTTCTTTTGTTTTTTTCTAAGGGGCTTCAAATTGAGTGAAAAATTTTTCATCAGCCACTTCTATTTGTCACGACACAGGTATTTCTGTCTGTCATTCTGGAACATAATTTCATTTGTTAAACTTCGCCCCATTCAAAAAACGAGAGCCACTCAAGGTAGATGGTTACTACTAGAATGGTTATGATGAATAGTTCGCGGGCTATGAATAAAAGAAGAGATAATAGGACGGGAAGATTATGAGGATAAGGAGGATAGATACAGACTAAACCTATGCCTTGAAGATGTCAAGATTGTAATGCTCCGTTCTTGTCAATATCAGTTGGTTGTCTATGACTTTCCTAATATCTAGCCGCGATTAAATAAATGGGTATATAAAATACCTAGTGTTTCGTGGGCATGAATTATGTACTGCTTTCTCAATGTAGTAACTTATGAAAGGAAAGTTCTGTAATATCTATCAAAGTACATATTTTATACTTACTAGTAGTAGGAATCGATTTAAACATATTGAACGCGCTTTAAGATTTCTCTCATTAACAAATAAATAGAAAAATAAGATCTGAACAATATTTAGATATCGTAAGTTTGTACAAATGTTTAAGATGATTATTATTACCTATATAAAATATATATAAAAATGTATAAATATATATAAAAACGTGGAAGCGGGCTCGAATTCAGATCCTTGCTTTAAAAAAAAACCTTGGTTATTTATCAAAATAATTAAAACTGCTTTAAACTCGTTTACCATGAGTAAATATTATCAAAAACACGAACCTGTTGAGAGCCATGATCAGCCATGTAATGAAATAGAGTGTGTGATTATTTCTGCTTAAAAATAGTCACTCAGCTGTGATTGGCGTTGATTGATTGACCAAATTTTAAAATTTCGTCACTAAGAATAGAGGAAAGGGATTTCATGTCACATTTTTTATGCTAGAAGTCTATGAATATGAATTTTGTGTCTTAAAATGGCTTTTGCAGTCATAGAAAAGCAGGTGACCAGTGTTTGTCATACATTTACTACACACACACACACACACATCATGTATAAAATGTGCGTATGCTATGTCAGTAATTATCAAGTAGATACAAGTATTGCTTAGAAGTATACCACATTTATATATGTATTTAATAATGTACGTTTTCATAATCTTGTGCATATAGATAATAAAGGCAACATGTCAGCAAATCTGACTATGAAAATTTAATACATGCGATAATAGCTATGCATTCATTCATTAATTTATTTAAATCTATGGCGGTCCTAGACATGTTGCTATTTTAATAACGGCATCTATACTGGCATTGTTTGACTTAAACAAACATCTATGTGTAATACATGCAGTGAATGTCGATGAGTTAAAATCTAAAACATGCGATATACTATTTACGTCTATTTTTATCCTCTAGTCTACCTCAATGTGCCCGTAGCTCAAAAATGAAATGTACCTACGCATAAGATAGATAGATATATGAATAGAGGGATACTGTGATGGTAGTACTTGAACCAGTGTGTGAAGAATATGACTGGTGTGTTTGTTTTTTTTTAAAAAAAAAAAAAAGCTCGTACATTACCTGTTTATGGTAGTGTTGTATTACTACTGGGTGCTGTGACTACTACCTAGTGATGGTGGAGCACTCAGTTTAGGGGTGGTATTTGTGTAGCGGCGGGGTAGAAGCAGTAAAGCATATTCTGAAGAACATAATCAAGGAAGTGAAATATGCAATGGTATTCAGCTGAACGATTGTCGCTGATAAACATATATATATATATATATATATATATATGAGAGAGAGATGGCCAGATGGCATATACATGTATAAATGTATCGAGATATATATATAGGATATGTGTGTGTGTATCCATCAGAGAAACAGATATACATTTATGTACATTTATATATATGATATATATCGAGAGAATAGATATATATATATATATATATATATATATATCACCAGCCCTAATTGTTAGGCCACCCCAGTTTTTTTTTGTTTTTTTTTTAATGGTGTATTTCATACTATTTTTAGTATTTATTGTCAAGTGGATAATTCTAAATGAAAATAGAATGGCTCTTTTGTTATTTTTCGTTTGCAAAATTTTACAAGGCAGCCAGGAAGCCTTTGTTTCGGCCAGCCAATAATAAGAGACTAGCATGGGGAAGAGAGCACAAAAACTGGACACCAAAACAGTTCATTTTATGCACATATTATTATGCAGTATTAACAAAAGAACCATAATATTTTCATTTAGAATTAGGCAATAAATACTAAAATAGTATGAAATACATCTTTTTTTTTTAATTGGGGTGGCTTAATAATTATGGCTGGTAGTATATATATATATATATATATATATATATATATACTCACTACCAGCTATTCTTACACACACACACATATATATATATATATATATATATATGTAAAATGCATCGAGAGAGAGATTTATTTATATACTGATAATGTGTGTACATTTATATATATATATATATATATATATATATATCTGTGTGTGTGTTAAATTGCGGTGATGCTTAGTACTAGCATTTCTGTGTTGCTTTTTTGTTTTTTGTTTTAGTAGTTTGCCAGCAGAAAGTCATCTTAGTACAAGCAGAGGGATGTCATAAACTGCTCGATATCAAGACAGTGATAAAGCGTTCGTAGAATTAATGTAGGGAGGTTTTTCACTTAACTTGATGTTGTTTTAGTCATATCGACTTCGAAGTTCGTGAAGGCTTTATTCGGATGTCTTCACTCTCCACATTAATCATATATATATATATATAGTGAGAGAGGGTAGGTATGGATAGAATAAAATTCCGTGTCCAAAAGACACTATTCTTAAAAAGTGCTCAATACAAAGTAGAGCGAATAGTAGTTATTCAACATTTATAACGTAATTATAATATCACTACAAAATTAGCTATTTTGTTTCAACCCTTCTTGATTCTTATCAAATGATGAAGAATTTTAAAAGGATCAAAACTAGCCAACCTCCTCAATAGGGGATACATTAAGGGCGTTTGGCTAGTTTTTAACCTTTTTAAAACTCTTCATCTCGCAATCAGAACCATCACTTGATACGACGCAAGAAGGGTTGAAACAAAATAGAGGAGAGATAGGGGTTGTCATAGATATCAACACTGCACTGCGACTGTCTGTGTCAAGCTTCAATGCAATTTTCACGCTAAATGCCACCACTAGCATCATCTGAAACTGACAGTCATTATCCAGTGTTGTTTTTCATGTCCACATATTTTATATCTACAAATATTGCTCTATCGCCAATATGAACCACTCTTCCCCAATAAACATATCAAATTTTCAAATATATATATATATATGGACATAAAAGTAGACATCATAATATCAAAGGAACCTATTCGTAAGATAACTAAGTTGCATCTAACTTGCGAAGAATGCTTTTCTTTTATATATATATTTTTTTTAATTTCCGTGATCGTTTCTCGATGTTAATGAAGACTTCAGATTATTCGCATTTATTCATGCATCTATTTATTTACAATATAATTGCTAAAACTCTACAATACAATATTAATTGGTAAAACTCTTCAAAGTCTGATGTGGGGGTATTTTTTTCGGATTGCTGCAAAAAATCGATTTCACTGATATTGGTGTTTGAAATTTCGCTGGTCACGATTCTACAAAAAATAATTTCAGCGAATTAACCATCTATCTTTCAGAAAGAAGTTTTCCCATTTCTCCCTTCTTACCGTAAATACTTGTCTATAATGCGAGGTTTAGGGTCAATTTTTACACCAAAAATAGGGTGTCTCACTATATACAAGTCATTTTTTGAAGATTACAAATCATACATTTTCGGTGACCTGTTGTACTATACACAGGTATTTTTTTCAGTAGTGGCGAAAATTTAGGCAAGAAAATTCAGGGGTCACAATATACATTAAATTAATATATACACTTGTATATACGGTATCAAATGGCTACTTTTATTACTGGGGCATAATTATTCAAATATTTAACAACTTCACTGAATCTCCACATTCGTAGCATTCTATCAGGTTTAGGTGGATTGAGTGGTTCTTGAGACTTGTTTTAGGTGAACATTAGTATATATATATATATAGTCATCCGCAGACAGATCTGTTTCGCTGTATCACAGCTCATCTTTACGGTTAGACAGCCGATTCCTTTTTACCCAGGATTGAAACCCGACCGAATTGGCGTCAGTCGGCGATTCTACCTCGATATATATATATATATATATATATATACCGTATGGTTCATGCTAAATCACTGCGTATGCTTGCTTGTTTACGATAAACATTTTTAAAATGTTTGTGGTAAAACACGACGCAATCGACAATTATTTGTGCTACCTGATCACACAAGAGTGAATTTGGCTTCTTGAGATGCAGCTTAGATGCTACCAAGTGTATATACGAAATAAATGAATGCGTTATATATACTTGTATATGTATAATATTCAAACGGACAAGTACAGATATCAAATTATATATCTGTGACACTGTGTGTGAATTGCGCGTATTTTTCTCTGTAAATAATTGTATATGCTGCATTGTCTATATCAAATTTAAGCAAAGTAGATGCGTTTCGTCTTGTTTAAATTGGTTCATTTATATAAAAAATACATATTCAGCTAAACACGTGTTTTCTTTTCTTTGTTAAACTGCGAATGTGTGCTCCTCAAAGATGAAGGAGTGATTCGAAGTAACAGAAATGTTGTTCTACTGAAGGATACTGGGGATGCCATAGACCGAACATGTGTGCAACGATGAGGTTTTGGAGAGGATGAAAAGTAAACGAAAAGGAAACTCATACTTGGTATAAGAAAGAGACAGCTGGGGCTTCTGGGATACGTAATGATGAAGGAGGGATCGGAGAATCACAGGACGGATAAAGGGAAAGAGAGAAACAGGAGAAAACAGCGCGAGACATATTTGATGGGGCTTACGGCCTATCACGTTGAATACACCGGTTCTCGCATGATCACCGAAGTTAAGCAACGTTGAGCCTGGTCAGTACTTAAATGGGTGACTGCTTGGGAATACCAGGTGCTGTAAGCGTATAGTGACGGATGTGCGTTGTGGTGCAGTGGATATCGGCTCGGAAAGAGAAATCGGTGAGCCGAGTTCGAATTCCAGTTGAATACCCTGCATTCACTTAAGCACTGGTACCCTTGGGAAAGTTATTAATCCGTCCCTTCCTTCCAGTTATGGGTTAAATAACAAGGGTAAGACTTGGAGACCCTGCCCTTAAAAACAAATCCCAATGAATCTTGAAAAGAAAAATGTATTACGAGACACAAAACTTACATAAAAAACAACAATAAATTGTCGAAAGAAAGGTATTACCAGCAATAAATAAATAAAGTTTAGTTGGCAATAAATGACCCGCCATAAAAACAAAACAACCAACATATTTGATGGGCTTGAACAAGTGCATGGCGGAGGAGTTTCGAAGAGATACCAAGAGGAAATCACTTCACCGAACACTTCATTGTTTACCTATTTAAAATAATGGGCAAGTGTAATCTGTCTGAGATATCTTAGTAATCCTTATTTTCTACTTCCGCCTCTTACCTTCATATCAGACAATTCATTCAGTAACCCTCTAACTTAAGTGACTCTTCGGCCTTGAATTGAGTGAATTATCGTAAAATATTAGGAGCTTTTATCACCTTGGTCTCCGTAGTTATAAATACAAAGATATATGTTAGTCTACATTTTCAAATCTGTTCATATATGTAATTTCAACAGCAACACACACACACACATATATATATATATATATATATATATATATATATATATATCACAGAAATTGTCGTTTAAATTACGTAAAAATGAAAATAAGACTGAAATCTCATTTTAACAGACTATATTTACTAAAATTACATAAAAATATTTTGAAATACTAAAGAGTAAAATTGTTCAATAAAATCGCTATTCTCTTCAACCACGGCTTCCAGACCACTTCGGAATCTCTTGCAGCTGTTCTGGATAGTCTCCTTGTTTAAGTTGGTGAATGCTGCTATAATCCATGCCTTCAGTTTATCTTTGATTATTTCAAGGAGATTTTTGCTCTCTCGCCCAACTGCGTCTCATAGATAATAATCAAGGGGCTTGCAGTCTGGCATTTGTAGGGATGATCTAGTCCCAGAAATTGTCTGACTGCCATGACTGGGTGGTTCTCCTACTTTTGAGTACTTCCAGCCTGCCACTCTCTTAACCCACGGCAATACTGACCCAAGGAACTTGATGTAGGCCTGCGCGTTGTGTCTGCAGAATGAAGGCATAACATCGATATCACTGGTGATCACTCCAAAGACCATGATGTTGACTGGAGATATTATCCAACTCTTTTTGAATCCTCTGCATTTTCCTCAGATTGACACCCAAACTCTCTGAAATGTTCGTATTAGAGATTCTATTGTGAATGCTAAGCAGTACAGCAGGTCATTTCCAAATTTATGGCGTTCTTTTTTTTCACAGACAGTGTGCCCAACTGACCATACTATATAAAAACAACGAGCATGCGAGAAAATAAAAAAATATAAACAACGACAATTTACCCATTGCACCTTACTCTGATACTATGGATTCTGAGCAATAAATACTTGTAAAGGTACTGGGACTTTATGGACAATGTGTGTGTGTGTGTGTGTGTGTGTGTGTAGGTGTACGTAATCAGTTGCTATTCCTAGGCCCTCTACAGGACAAAGGCCTTTCCTAATCCGTCCATGACAACCGTCATTACTATTCACTTCTTCTTCTTTGTGCCCTATCTTTTCAGGGCGTAGGCGATCATGGCTTTCCACGTCTGCCTATCCCTGGTGGCTCTTAGTATGTTTGCTCCTGTTACACCTCGCAACCCTCGTTCCGTCATCCACCTGATCAGGCCCTTCAAATATGTTATCTGCTGCCTTCCTCTGTCTCTTTTTCCTTCTATCTGGCCTGTCAGTATAAGATTCTTCAAGCCCTCCTTCCTTATTGCATGTCCCAAGAACTTCAGTTGTCTCTTCCTGATGCTCACTATTAGTTTTCTTCTTGTTGCCATTCTTTCCAAAACCTCGTTATTGCTCACATGTTCGGTCCATGATATCCGCAGCATCCTTCTGTAAAACCACATTTCTGCTGCTTACTTTAACAGCTATCCACACGATATTTTCTCGCCATCATCTGTCTGATCGTGTCCTACTTCGTTCATACCTAACTAAGCAATATTTTACTGCGTTTGTTATCTTTTCTTCTGGTTATGTCTCGTTTACATTATTTTTTATCACTACATTAATTATATTTGCTAATTCATGTCAACTCAAGACATGAAGGACCAGAGCATGTGTTTTCATCCTTGTAGATGCAGTATAAAAAAGGCAATTTATGGAAAACACGCCATGTCCCTTTGTTCCGTTAGCTGGTACTCCGCATTAAAATGATTCCAGGACGACAAATAATTACACATACACACACACACACATATATATATATATACATATATTGTAAAAATACACTCAGTTATGATCTCAGATTAAGGGCAGGATGGTTAAATAGAAAGACAGACTAATATGCGCAATAAAAATTCCAAGGAAAAAGTTTGAGTTCACTTCATTTTAACATCTCGTGACATTCCATTACACATGAAGGAGATCTAAAACTAAAATATTCTGTTCATCTTTTTTAATGATTTGTGAGCGTTTTTATAGTTGCCAACACTGATGTTTATAGATACGTAATTTGGAATGTCCGTTGTGGTGCAGTGGATATCGGCTCGGAACGAGAAATCGGGAAGCCGAGTTCGTATTTCTTGCATTCACTTACGCGTAAATACCTTTGAGAAAAGTATTAATCCGTCTCTTCCCCCCAGTTATGGGTTAAATAATAGGACAGATTGGGTTATGTAGCCTTGATCGGCAACCAGTCTACCGCAGAAAGCAATGGCAACCTAATGCGGGATAATCTTCTGGCCAGTCAGTCATGTCTCATTCGAGGCATGATCGCCCAAGCGTGTATCACGTACGGCACTTAACTGACTGACTGAATTTAGAATAAAGCTCATTTCAATTAATTCATAAACATAAAACTGTGTCCATGTATATATACATATATATATATATATTATTAAATAAAAGAGACAATGAATGTGTATTATGTTTAATCATGAGCCGTTCTAAACATCGTCTATTGGCTTTAATTTCTGGTGAAAATAAAGACAAACATTTTCCAACATTCCGTCTTTATTTTCACCTGAAATTAAAGCCAAAAGATGATGTTTAGAACGGCTCATGATTAAACGTAATAGACATTCATTGTCTCTTATATTTAACAGTATCTGTTTAGACAATTATCTGTTGCCTCGATACATTATATATTTATATATATATATATATATATATATATATATATATAAGGCAATCTGTGAATCTGTGTGTGACTGTTTCCTATGCACGCCTACTTTTTTTAACCTACGCCATTCAAACTTTCTAGGGACACATATCTACAGGGAAGCCAGTTCGACACATACTTTTTTGAGTTTTAAGTTCAGTAATTTTCCCTTTCGCACTTTTTGGCCAATGGGGCCGATTGTTTACATTTGCTCTGTAAGACATCTAAGATCTAAGATGGTTGCTGAATTACGTCACAGAAATCAAATCACACGTGTCAAATGCCACTAAAATATTTTTTATTTAAAAAAAAATGAGCCTTTATATTTAATTTTTATTTCGACGTTTCAAAAATTCATTTTGTCAACAAAAAAATGTGAATATTTTTCCTCGTAATTTTGAAACAAAAGAATTTTTTTTTTTAAGAAAAAAAGTGTTTTTTCAAACAAAAACAAAATATGTAAAATAAAAAGTGGCATCTTCTTTTACTACTAAAATATTCTGAGTTGCACGGGCAACGCCGGGCTATGATGCTAGCATATATATATATATATATATATATATATATATATATTATTCAGAAATTATAAAATGGATATGTTACAATATCACTACAAAAGTAGCTATTTTGTTTCGACACTTCTTATGTCTTGTCAAGTGATGTGGTTATTTTAAATTGAATGGTTTTAAAAGGTTAAAAACAAGCAAGACCCCTTTAATCAGGGACGCATTATTGTATGTACAATGTGGACCAATCAGAGTAAAGCAAATGTAAATGGAGAATATGTGAGCAGACAAAAATTAATTCAATTTAAAATAACCACATCACTTGACAAGACACAAAAAGTGTCGAAACAAAATAGCTATTTTTGTAGTGATATTGTAACATATCCATGTTATAATTTCTGAAAAAATATTATTAGCTTTACTTGTATTGAGCACTTTTTTAAAAATAATGTTTCTTTGGACAAGGAATAATATTCCACCCATACTTTATATATATATATATATATATATATATATATATATATATATATATATATGGACACAGTTTTATGTTTATCAATTAATTATGACGCAAAACAAATACATTTCTAAATCTTACGTTAAAACGTTATTGAAAATGTTTACCATGTGATCCGTCTGTATACCTCTAAATTTCAAATCTATCCTTAGCGTTGCAAACATATTTTGAAGCTTTTCAAGAGTTATCTCCTGCATTGCTAAGAGTTCTTGAACTATTGTTCTTTTGACAATAAACATCTAGTTTTATGAAGCCTCATGCAACGAAATTCAATGGTGGTCAATTAAGATGCGTTCTTGTGTATTCATTATTAATAGGGTTCTGAAAAAGAATAAAAATACAATTAAGAAAAATTGGAAACATTATTAGGCATTTATATACTTTGCATGCATATTAAATATGATTAATAAAAATGAAAGCGAGTTTTACAAAATTGTTGGTTTCACTGAAATAGTTAAATTGTATCAGCCTTTTTATTAACCCACTCAAATCCCAGGTGTTCTTAAATGTCTTTAAGACATGAGGTAGAATATGCCTTAACCTACAATGCTAACTTGTAGCGTTTTTCCTCACCAAGGCTAGAAAACTCAGTCTGTTTTACTATTTTACCCATGGCTAGCAGAGTTAAGATACACAGTGCTCAGCACGGTAGTAGGTTTTAGAATGTGGAGTTGCTATCTTCACAGCTAACCGGTTTTGAATTCAGGAGACTACTTGTTAAACAAAGGGAAAATAATCTTGTCTGCTAGGCTTCTTCTTCTTCTTCTTCTTCTATGTGCCCTGTCTCTTCAGGACGTAGGCGACATTGGCTTTCCACGTCTCTCTGTCCCTGGTGGCTCTTAGTACGCCTTCTCCTGTTACACTATGCAACCCTCGTTCCATCATCCACCTGATTAGGTCCTTCAAATATGTTATCCGTTGCTTTCCCCTGTCTCTTTTTCCCTCTATCTGTCCTGTTAGTATCAGGTTCTCTAAGCCCTCATTCCTCATTGCATATCCCAGTATGCTCAGTATTATTTTCTTTTTCGTCTTCATCCTTTCCACAACCTCATCATTGCTCACATGCTCAATCCATGATATTCGCAGCATCCTTTTGTAAAACCATATTTCAGTTTCTTTAAATTTGTTCTTTATCTTTGATGATATTGTCCAGCATTCACTGCTAAACTAAAGAACTGACATCACATAGCAATCCAGTACTCTTTTCTTTGTTTCTAGCGAAATTGTCCTGTTTCTTAATACTTTAATCAACTTCTGGAACGCTTCATTCGCCATGCCAATTCGCCTTCGAATCTCTGTGTCGAACTTTCCATCTTCTGTCATAACACTTTCCAGGTATTTAAATTTTTGCACCTGCTTGATTTTAGTATCACCATATATATATATTTGGCATAGTGGGCTGCATTTTTAAATGATGACCATGCATTCGGTTTTCTTGCAGTTTATTTGTAGTTCTTTCTTTTCACTCTCTTCTGCTACTTTATTTTGTTGGAAGAGAAAAACTGAATTCATATTGCGAGACCCTCTTTCCTCGCCGTGTATGTATATATATATATATATATATATATATATATACTAGCAGTATAACCCGGCGTTTCTCGGGTGTAATGAAAGCTTTAAAACTAATCCATACTCCTGGAGCTCAGACTCTTTGGACGTTGGCACAAAAGACTATAAAGCAATAGTTGTTTCCAGTTCAAGCGAAACCATCGACTGAAAGAAAAATGAATGGATGTAAGTCAAATTTTGATTTCCTGGTATCGATATCAAATAAGTTTTTTTCGTCATAAACTGAATTTTGAAGGCTAAATAAGGCCTCTGAGTAAATGATATCATAGCTGAGACTACTCCTTCTGTAACAAAATTCTTTCGATTATCGATTTTCGATATTTATCGGTGTTACCTCGACACAAAACCTAGCTAAGAACACTCGCAGACGCTTATAGTACAACTGTGTAAATTTTTAAGAAAATCGGTTAAGCCGTTTCGGAGTTTATAGGTAACGGACACGCACACACACTCACACACACACACAGTTTAGTTTCATTTATAAATAAGTTTAGATTCTCATGGGAAATATGACTCTATCTCTTCTCCCCAACTATAGGCTAAATGGTAAAATATTTACACTTTTAGCATTATTCAGACTGTTCTTTTCATCTTTATTGTCATACGCACGACATTTCGACCGTTGTACGATCCGACCTTTTTCAGATAATATACGTTGGAACTTTGAACCAAACCCTTTATTTAGTCCACGAGTGTAGATAGTGATATTTTTATGCAAGATGACTTTTCTAAAATATCTCTGGTTCAGTTAATTTTCTTGAGTAATTCACGATTAGAGATTGTGGCGGGGCTTTTATTACCAACAACAATTTTGTTTAGTTTTTGTATATATTTTCATTCGTTGTATAAAAATCATTGGGGTTATCAATTTTAAAAGTTATTCCCCCCACCCACAGACAAATTGAACATATGGGTTTAGTTAGATTTTCACGGAGTGTATTGAGGCTTTATGGTGTTTGTGGCAAGAATGGTACGTAAGAATGTGATGTTTTGGTGCTAGGGATATTGTATTGTCTGTTTGGGTCAGTGAGTGAGGCTAGCTAAGTTAATGTAAGACAGATGAAGACCAGTCATTCCTCATCCCTCTTTTAGCCTTGTGTCGCATTTTTTGTATTTTACGAAAATAAATATTGAAGTTCTTGGAAGTTCTAGAGAGTTCTTTCGAGTTCTATTGGAGTTCAGTAGAACTATTAGTTAGTTCCAGTTTGGACATAGTTGGACTAAGGCAGTTGATATTAGTCGGCAGTTAGCCGAATATTAAGGAATCAGCTTAAGATTACCAAGTTCCTAAGATTTTGGGTACGTTAAGTCGATTAGCAACCGACATAGCACGATTATTACCTTCAGTGCGAAAACTACTCCACAACACAAATCCTATATAGATATCTGTATATGAAAAAATATACATAGAACCACATGAGATGATAATAGTTAAAACACGTGCGTTGTAAGTTTATTCTGGTTAGCGAAAATATTTATAGATTCACAACAGCAGCAGTCTGGCCTAGTCGTCAGTAGCTCTCCTCATACGAGAAGGAAGCACTGTCTCGTCTACACAATCTCGTGTCTGACAAATATAAATATTTATTCTGTTCAGTTGAGCGTTTCTTTTCAAAAAGCTACGAAAAGCGACATTTAATTATTATGTAAAAAGGAAGTAACCAAAAAAGTAGCGTAGAAGCAATCAAGTGTTGTTTGGTCGCAAGTGAAATTTAATTAATTTCGTTTACAAATATTGAGCAGGACAAATTAGAAAAGGAAGGAAAAGAACGATAAATAACGAGATTTGATGTGGAAACGATCAGAGAAAGAAAAGACGAATGAGAGGCCGAATCTAAACTTATTTATAAATGGAACTGTGTGTGTGTGTGTGTGTCCGTTACCTATAGACTCCGAAACGGCTGAACCGAGATTTTCTTGAAAATTTACACAGTTGTACTATAAACGTCTGCGAGTGTTCTTAGCTAGGTTTTGTGTCGAGGTACCCCCAATAAAAATATCGAAAATCGATAATCGAAAAAATCGGGTTATAGAAGGAGTGGTCCGATTTTAATCAAATTTGATACACTCATAAACAAAGGCATAAGAAACGATATTCAGAAGTTTCAATGTTGCACTTCTTACAATAGTGCAGAAAATCGATAATATATATATAAGGCAAGATGTTTGTGTGTGTGTGTGTCTGTTTATCTGTCTGTATGTCTATATTTTTTTCAGCCCTTGTATTTTAGTTTTTGCTTCGGGTTTGCCTCTAAGTAGGTATAATTTTAGTTCTTAGTCTCAGCTATGACACCATTTACTCAGAGGACTTATTTAGCCTTCAAAATTCAGTTTATGACGAAAAAAACTTGATATCGATACCAGGAAATGTAAATTTGGCTTACATCCATTTATTTTTCTTTTAGTCTACGGTTTTGCTTTAGCTGGAAACAACTATTGCTTTTTAGTCTTTAGTGCCAACGTCCAAAGAGTCTGAGCTCCAGGACCATGGATTAGTTTTAAAGCTTTCATTACACCCAAGCAACGCCGGGCTATACTGCTAGTAGGTTTATAGCCAGAAAGAGAGCACTGCAGAGTTTGTTTGTTTTTTTCTTTGTTTCTTTGGTTATTTAAGGCATAAAAGGATAAAAAAATGACCAGAATTTTTAATGTCGACTTTCTAGAAAGCTTGATGCAGTACCATCATTATTCTTTATCGATTCTCCTCCATCCCATGAAACAATTATGGCCTTCTTTTTGCTAAGCATAACTTTGTGAATATCGAAAGAGGAGTAACAGGAACATTATGAAATACAAGTACAGAAAACACCGGGGATGGGGAGCGGATGAAAAATTAAAAAAATAAAAACAAATAATAATAATCTTCTCTATTATAATAAAGACAGTTTTGTATTAATTCGTCTATACATCCGGTCGGGTGCTCCTGCTATTCACCTCGACGTTCTTGACAAAATCCAACGGAGAATCTGTAATATGATCCCGAATTGGCAAATTGGCTGCAGTCGCTCTCTCACCGGCGTGATGTGTCTTCCCTGTGTCTCTTCTACAAATACTTTCACGGCTTCTGTTCCAATGAACTTAGCTCACTGGTGCTTCCTATGCATGAATTTACTCCAGATACTAGACTAGCAACTAGGTCCCACCTTTTTACAGTGAAACCGATAAAATGTAACCGCAATTTCTACTCTAACAGTTTCTTTTCTCGCAATTCCCGCCTGTGGAATTCCTTTCCGTATAATTTCTTCCCCGACAGCTAAAAATAATCAAGAATTTAAATGTAAAATCAATAGTCATCTCCTATCTCACTAACTCGCATCCTTTCTCTCAAGCTCTTTTCTCCATCCACTCTACCCCCCCCCCCCACCATCACACCAGTATTCTCATCCTTCTATTATCCTCTTCCTGACACCCTTTATAACCTGTCACTTTTTCTCATCACCTTCTCCCTATGTAACCTCTTGCGCAACAGCGGCAGTAAAACAGCTTTGCTTGGGGTAAAATGATTAATATATATATATATATATATATATATATCATTCCTCTCACGTTCATGGTGAGCGAGAGATAATAGCGAATCAGAGTCCGATCAGTTCCTTTTCTTTACTACTAGTTATGAAATCCCTTGCCGCATGTTTGCTCTTTAACAGTCCCTTATTATTATTTTTGTTTTTTTCCAATAATTATGCCGTCGAGTAGTGAAGTAATATATATATATATTACTTCACTACTACAGCCGGTAGTATATATATATATATATATATATATATATATATATATATATATATACTACCGGCTGTAATTATTAGGTCACTCCAGTTTTTTAAAAGAAATGATGTATTTCATACTATATTTAGTATTAATTGTCAAGTGGATAATTCTAGATGAAAATAGAATGGTTATTTTGTTATAATCACTTTGCAAAATTTTACAAGGCAAGGAAGCAAAGATAAACTCGTCTGAATCACCCTAAATTTTCTTCATTCTTTCATTGATGAAACTGCAATATAGGTAATTATTAAATATTTATAATTCTTTTGCTGAACATGTTATTGTGCAGCATTAACAAAAGAACCATTCTATTTTCATTTACAATTATTCAGTCAGTTAAGTGCTATACGTAATACACGCTTTGGGCGATCATGTCGCGAAAGTGACATGACTGACTGGGCAGAAGATTATCCCGCAGTAGGTTGCCATTGCATTCTGCCTCCTATCCCTCCTATCACGCTCAAGAGAGTGGATTTTTTTCTTGCGTCTTAAGAAAAAGATAGTCAATAGTAGGCATATCAATATATATGTTGCCGTCATTTTAGACAGCATATCGATATAAGTATTTTGCTATAATTTTTGATGGCACGGGCTCACTCGTGACTAAGAATCAATTGACCAAAGAGAAGAGAACGCACCAAAATATTAAGGCAAAAAAGTGCGTATTTCAACAACATGTTGGCGTTGAACGTATGACACGTGAGGGAATATTTTTTTCGCGCTATAACGATAGACGCTAATAATCGACCGTTGTGTAGTCAGCTGACCACACTCAAAGGAATAGAATGAAACCGACACCGCAAACACACCAGAAGGGAGATGCAAAAAAAAAATTAATTTTCAGTACCGTATATTTTTGAAGTATTATGAATCTAAACTTATTTATAAATGGAACTCTGTGTGTGTGTGTGTGTGTGTGTGTGTGTGTGTGTGTGTGTGTGTGTCCGTTACCTATAGACTCCGAAACGGCTGAATCGATTTTCTTGAAAATTTACACAGTTGTACTATACGCGTCTGCGAGTGTTCTTAGCTAGGTTTTGTGTCGAGGTACCCCCGATAAATATCGATAATCGAAAAAATCGGGTTATAGAAGGAATGATCTGATTTTAATCAAATTTGATACACTCATAAACAAAGACATAAGAAACGATATTCAGAAGTTTCACGGTTGCAGTTCTTTCAATAGTGCAGAAAATCGATAATATATATATATAAAAAAGGCAAGGTGTGTGTGTGTGTCTGTTTATCTGCCTGTATATCTATTTTTTCAGCCCTTTTATTTTAGTTTTTGCTTCGTGTTTGGCTCTAAGTAGGTATAATTGTAGTTCTTAGTCTCAGCCATGATACCATTTACTCAGAGGACTTATTTAGTTTTCAAAATACAGTTTACGACGAAAACACTTATTTGATATCGATACCAGGAAATCAAAATTTGGCTTACATCCATTTATTTTTCTTTCAGTCTACAGTTTCGCTTTAACTGGAAACAACTATTGCTTTTTAGTCTTTCGTGCCAACATCCAAAGTCTGAGCTCCAGGACCATGGATTAGTTTTAAAGCTTTCATTACACCCGAGCAACGCCGGGCTATACTGCTAGTTGAAAAATAAAAAGATATTATTTGTCATCTCTTCCTGAGAAATTTACGTGTAATTCCGCGTTCGGAAACAGAACTTAGATTCGAACACTGAATATCGGAAAAGTTAGTAAAGCTTCTAGCAAATGTGTACATGAAACAATCTTAACAGATTGATATACTCGAGGCAAAAGATGTCTGATAATAAGACATTCTGTGTAAGAAAACATGTCAACTCAGTAGGAATGTTTTGATGCATCAGCTCGTTAATCTCTGCCCCACAATGGACACTGATATGTAGATAGATCGATTGGCTGATATATACATGAATATTCTGAGATATATCGGTATGAACAGACATAGGTAGTTAAGTATGAACAGACTTAGACATAAACGAACTTATTGAGATAGGAACGGACATTGTCGATGAAACCGTCATTTATAGACAAACTTGGAGAGATATGAATAGACATAGCTAGATACATGCATACATAAGGGCTGGTCACTCGTATTCGAGGAGACTCGTCTATCGGGGATGCTAGCTAATCCTCATTGTAGACGCCTGCTCAGACACACTTGTGTTTGTTCAACACCCACAAAGTCCACCTATGGTTTGTACTGCAACTATGCTGAGCGGATATTAGTTACAGTTTCTGGAAGAGAGCGCATTATCTAGCGTGAACAACAGTCTGAACAAAGCTAGGACGCTCAATCCCTCGGTCATGATGACTTGTGACATCGTGCTAGCCTAACCATCGACGGCTCCTCAACGAGAGCTGTCTATCCTATTTTACGTACAAGGCTTGGGTCAAGCCGTGGTATGGTTTTCAGGCACTTTCCAAAGATGCTGGAATCGCTTCCTCCAAAACGATAATATCAAGAAATCAACTTCCTGACAAATCGTTTCGAACCCAGGCTTCATGGTCAGAAAGCGAACGTTCTAACCACTCGATCACCCGCCCATAAAATAATATGCATATATACATATTTATGATCAATAGATAAATATGAAAAGATAGATATGAAAAGACAGATAAATATTTTTACGGCTTCTGCTCCGATGAGCTTAGCTCACTAGTGTCCCTGTATATGAATTTACTCGAGCAACAAGATTAGTAACTTGGTCCCACCTTTTTACTGTAAAACTAATAAAATGTAAACGCAAATTTCTACTCCATCAGCTTCTTTTCTCGCACTTCCCGCCTGTGAAATACCCTTCCATTTACTTGCTTTCCCAACAGCTACAATCTCCAAGAATTCAAATGTAAAGTCAATAGTCACCTCCTATCTCACTAACGTGCATCCTCTCTCTCATTCTCTTTTCTCCATCCACTCCACTCTCATCAGTATTCTCAGCCTTCTCTTACCCACTTCCTGACACCCCCTATAACCTGTCACTCTTTCTCATAATTTTTCTCCTATGTAACCCCCTGCAAAACAGTGGCTTTAAAATGCATTGCTTAGAGTGATAGGATCATTATGACAGGTTATATAGGGTGTGTCAGGAAGTGGGTAAGAGAAGGATGAACATACTGATGAGAGTAGAGTGGGCGGAGAGAGGATCCATGGTAGTGAGATAGGAGATGACTATTGACTTTACATTTAAATTTTTGAAGATTGTAGCTGTATGTTTACATTTTATTCGTTTCACAGTAAAAGGGTGGGACCTAATTGCTAATCTTGTGGCTCGAGTAAATTCATATATAGGGGTCACCAGTGAGCTAAGTTCATCGAAGCAGAAACCGTGAAAGTATTTGTTGAAGAGACACAGTGAAGCCACACTGCGCCGGTGTGAGATTGACTGTATCTGAGCTGCCAAGTCGGGATCGATCACATTACAAAATTTATAGATATTTTTCTTTAAATTTAAAAAAAAATCTACCTATTGTAGAAAAAATCTACCTAAATCATAACTCACAAGAGAAGCCAGAGTACGATCAACATAGTAAAAAAGAATTAAGAGATGAAAGAAATGAAGAAAATTCACTCTAAATAGTCACTCAGTTAAGTGCCATGCGCGATACACGCTTGGGCGATCATGTCTCGAAAGAGACATGACTGACTGAGCAGAAGATTATCCCGCAGTAGGTTGCCATTGCTTTCTGCGGTAGACTGGTTGCCGACCAAGGCTATAGAACCCAATCTGTCCTATTATTTAACCCATAACTGGAGGGAAAAGACGGATTAATACCTTTCCCAAGGGTATTTGCGCGTAAGTGAATGCAAGTAATTCAACTGGAATTCGAAATCGATTCCCCGATTTCTCGTTCCGAGCCGATATCCACTGCGCCACAATAGGATGAAAATAAAATATCGATCCCTTAAACGAAAATTTATTCCCCCTCTTCTTACTCCTTTCCTTTATTTCCTTTTTTCTTTCTATTCTTCTCACTTCTCGCTTCAGTCACTCTCCCTCATTCTCTTGCTTTCTTCTACCCCTCACTGTGATGTCTGTTCCTTTCCCTCCGCATCTGTCGACTGTGCAATCGGCGAACATGGAATCAGTTCTGTTTTCACACGACCTTCACTGACATTGACACGGATAGCGAGGACGGCTCACGTGTACTGCACAAGAAACGTGCACTGCAAGTGTGTCAACTCAGGTCTTCACTTTCCGAAGCCGACCTCTACGTTATGTGGTTAGTCGCATTTTCTCAATACGATCATATCGAACTGGTCAAATGGATTTTTATCCTGCTCGAGCACTGACTTCATGAGTGAAAGTGGTAAGCTTGAATATACCTTAACATCAAAAGACCTTAAGCTAAACTGGGATTTCATTTATTTTTTTAATCATATCACCCCAAGTAAGGCATTTTACTGCCACTGTTTTGCAGGGGGTTACATAGGAGAAAAGTAATGAAAATGAGTGACAGGTTATAGTGGGTGTCAGGAATTGGGTAAGAGAAGAATGAGAATACTGATGAGAATGGAGTGGACGGAGAAAGGAGCATGAGAGAGAGAGATGCAAGTTAGTGAGTCAGGAGATAGCTATTGACTTTACATTTGAATTCTTGGAGATTGTAGCTGTCGGGGAAGCAGGTAAACGAAAGGGAATTTCACAGGCGGGAAGTGCGAGAAAAGAAGCTGATGGAGTTGAATTTGCGTTTACAATTTATTGGTTTCACCGTAAAAGGGTGGGACCTAATTGCTAATCTTGTGGCTCGTGTAAATTCCTATACAGGGGGCACCAGTGAGCTAAGTTCATCGGAGCAGAAGCCGTGAAAGTATTTGTAGAAGAGGCACATTGCGCCGGTGAGAAAGTGACTGTATCTGAGCTGCCAAGTCGGAATCGATCACATGACAGATTCTCCGTTGGATTTTGTCAAGGACACCCAGGTGGATAGCAGGAGCACCCGACCAGGTATAGCAGCAGTATTCAATGCACGGGTGGATGGTAGCTATATTTATAAATGCTCTTTTTGTTGATAATGTGCACTAGCACTCTTCCCATATAAATATTGCAATTGTTAAACAAACGTATATTTCTGCGTATAAGACGACCTTTAAAATCCAAAAATCAACCTTAAAAATTGGGTTCGTCTTATATTAAAATTCTAAAAGGGAAAACTGTAAATTCTGAGTGATATTTGTCGGTAGACTAATCTCGGCCTCGGTGCGAGAACCAATAACGTACATTAAAAGACTGACATTATCAAATAAACTTATGATAAAAGTGTAATATAGCAATCTAGCCCCCACCCGAAGAAGGTTGATGCAATCGATGATATTTCCCGTCGATGAAGGGGTCAGCGAACGACAAGACAGGTGTTTGAGAAATACATCCTGTCGGCGTCTGGAGCGGATGTCGCAGGGTTATGAGTCGGGCTCGTTTGACCTTATTTCCGACAGCGGCGGAAATGACTACGGAAGTAAACAAAACAGGTGTCTCTTGGAATTACGTGGGCGTTGCGTAGGCGAGACAAAACCGGAAGGAAAAGTCCCGGTTCTAGAAGACTATAAAAAGAAATCGACACACAGATTCGCCAGCAGAGAACGGCCAGTGGAAGCAGAGAGACACCACAGGCAAGACTTACACTCCCGTCGACTCATTCTATGTGCGCTCTCACTCTTCCATTCTCTGTTCCACACAGGCTCGTCGTCAGGAATAGAAATATAATCTTATATTTTTATATATGCGTGTTCTCGTTGTTTGTCGTCGTACAGTGATATATAACAAAAGTAATAAAACCATTTCTGCTTTATATATTACTACTATAACTACATAATAAATTGCCTATTCTAAGAATAATTCCCTATCAATCAACTTGTATCCATATAAGCTCAGCTGAGAAAATGTAAACATCAAGTCATGATTGCGTTCGCAACAATGGAATGTACTATTATCATACCATCATTAGCGGTATATTGAGATTTTTATTAACTATATGTAAATGGCTATTAGTACACCAGGTTGTTTGTAACAGTTTAGATATAGAAAAAGAAGAGGAAGATGAAGAATCAATATTCACAAAAGATCACACGATGTAACGTAAACATAACAATGGTTTACCCTTTTAGGGGATGTGTACAGGAAAAACATGATTTAGAATCGGTTTTGTTATTTCATTTTTAAGGATACAGTAAGTAACAATTCCAATGACATCATCTTTGTATAATGAATAAGCAGTCGTCTTATACTACAGGTATAGGATAAATTCATGGAAATTTGCTGTACTTTTTTTACCTTATCTTATTTAAAGGTCGCCTTATACGAAGAAATATACGGTTTTTTCTTATTTTTTTTAAAATCATATCACCCCGAGCAAGGCGGTAACGCCACTGATGCGCAAGGGGCTACGTAAGAGTGAAAAGATTGGAAAAGAGAAAGCCGGAAACCACATCCTAAACAAGGAACAAGGGATGAGCTTCTACACCTGTTCAATAGACGTGGGTGGAGTGTGAACCGAGCGATAGACTAAACTATCTACTCCAATTGAAAAAAAAAAAAAAAAAAAAGAGTTAAAAGATTGGAAAAGAGAAAGCCGGAAACCACATCCAAAACAGGGAACAAGGAATGAGCCTTTAAACAAAGATTGTATTTCACAATATATCGACTATTTTATTTTCTAGAGAATAACGTCTTTTAAGACAAGCAGTCTTTGTAATTTAAGTGCTCAATATAAAGAGATGCAGCTTTAATAGCGATAAATAAAATTAAAGTTTCAACATAATGGCTTAAATGGCGAGTGAATATATCTCAGCGAAACTGAGAGTATTTTAATGGAGAAAGAATATATTGTAGGCTTATGGACAAAATCTACCAGATGGGATTCTGAAATTAGCGCACTTTTAATACCTTTTCGCTTTGATCAATTTCCATTTTTTTCCAATCAGCATCGCATTAAGTCGAAATTTTTGTCAGATCTTTTACAAAAAGGAAGTCTTTTAAAACGCAACGTGTAACGGAACACGTTCTGTCTTTATATGGGGATATGTGTTGTGGTGCAGTGGTTATCGACTCGGAACGTGAAATCAGGAGAGCCGAGTTTAAATTCCAGTTGAATTCGTTGCATTCACTTACGAGCAAATACCATTGGGAAAAGTAGTGATCCGTCATTTCTACCCCATCTATAGGTTAAATAGCAGGAGTTTTATTAAAGACGACTGACCAGATACTGTGGCTAAGCTTTTTATTTTATTTATTTATTGTCTTCGTATAAATGTTTTCTTTACTGGGCATAAAGTGTCTAAAAATTATCCAAATATTCTGAATATCCGAGCGCTTTCGGCTATTCATTTAGCCACTATTGAGGATGTTCTTTATTTTTTATTATTAATGTATGTATCTGGAGTTATGAAATTGTTTAATTTTCCAAACAGGGTCAGCACATTGTGTCCATGTTCCTTGAGGTTTTTATGTGTTGGCACATTCTTTTAAATTATTAGTGATTTCATTATTTTTTGTCAATTTTTATAAGTAGATGAAGCTAATATACTTGTATTTTCTGAAAGTAGGTTGCGGATGTGGTTTGTTAGGTTTCCGTGTGTGTTTAAATGGATCCTAATTGAGCTATGGTTATAGAGGTGTAACGAGAGTCTTCTCGATAGCCATGTGGTGGTATGCCCAGTATAATTATTTATTAGTTTGAGATATATATATATCCTAGGAAGAGAAAGCAGATATTACACTTTGACTCTATTCAATTCTGTTTCTCGATATTAAACAGGATTTTTTTTCTTTTATCTCTGGTGTTAAAATTCTCAAAAGATCCTGTGGTTGTATCAATGGAAACGAGGATAGCATATGTTGTGAGAAATAACTGCTTAGACAACCTATAATTTTATTTATTATCTACTCTCTCTCTCTCTCTCTCTCTCTCTCTCTCTCTCTAGATAAAATGATAGACTTCTTTGTGGTGAGTCGTCAACGAGAAAGCGAAGGTGGCTAATACAAATAGCGATAATGATGACTGTATCTTGCAGACAAAAAAACGGAAACTCTCATGAGAAAGCAATGGTCGGAGATTTGATAAAAAACAGGTTTTCTTAATTTAGTTATAGAGAAAATATGCTAGAACATCGACTGCTTCCTGTTTGTTCGAAATAAATCAAACACACAAATAAAGAGATCCAAGGTAGGACACAGTTAAAATATTAGGAATTCGTCTCAAATAAATAGCTTCGAATGATACATCTACACCCAACCCCTCATCCGCCTATCAAAAAAATTAAGGAAATTAAAAATATTTGCAATACCGTAAACATTTCATCTCAAAATCTAAACTTATCACTAAGTCTATTTTTGTTAGTGTTTTATTAAATAAGCAAAAACGTGTGCTGGTATAATATGGTGTCTACGTCTTTGATTATGGTATGGTATTTTGCTTACCCGGTTTGAATATGTTCTACCTCAGTAAGGGTATGTTTATAGATATGAGAATTGAAACTAATCATTTCTCTAACTGTAATCCTAACCCTGCCTTAACCAAATTGTAATTCTTATCCTACAGTTATAAAACTACCTTATAATACACTTTTAAAGGTAGGCCACATACTATATTAGTGACAGAATTTTGTAGGCCACATTCAAAATGTAGGCCACATAATATACTAGTGATAGAATTTCATAGGCCACATTTAAAAGGTAGGCTACATACTATACAAGTAACAGAATTTCGTAGGCCACATTGAAAAGTTAGGCCGCACACTATACCGGTAACAGAATTTCGTAGGCCACATTAAAAAGTTAGGCAGCAGTGTACCAGTGACAGAATTTCTTGGGCCACATTCGAAGGTTGGCTACATACTATACCAATAACAGAATTTCGTAGGACACACTTAAAAGTTAGGCCACATACTACATTCAAAAGGTAGGCTACATACTATACCGGCATCCAAAAACATTCGTGCTTTTCCCTGTCTCACTTGCACACTTACAAGGGCTCCGATTACTACAAACAGATCTTTTCACTGTTTATACTGAACATTAAGGCAGGCATCTGATGAGTTTGAAATAGATAAAATTCAACACTATCATCACGTTGTCACCGTCAATACTGGCTGTTCGACCTGAAATGCATCTTCGTGTAACTTCTTAACGTTTGAAAATCTTTTGAGCCACTTTAGACTAGGAGCGCCACTAACATCATATTCATCATCTGTTGGATATTTCCGACGATTTCCTTGCACGTTTATGTAGAATTTCCAACAATAAACCTGGGGAACACCTCGTTAACACAGTATATATTACTCATCCACATACAAGCCTGTTTCGCTGTATTACAGCTCATCAGTGTGGCTAGACATACCCACTTGCATATTAGCAGTATAGCCCGGCGTTGCTCGGATGTAATGAAAGCTTTAAAACTAATCCATGGTCCTGAAGTTCAGGCTCTTTGAACGTTGGCACGAAAGACTAAAAAGCAATAGTTGTTTCCAGTTAAAGCGAAACTGTAGACTGAAAGAAAAATGAATGGATGTAAGTCAAATTTTGATTTCCTGGTATCGATATCAAATGATTTTATTGTCGTAAACTGAATTTTGAAGGCTAAATGTCCTCTGAGTAAATGGTATCATGGCTGATACTAAGAACTAATATCATACCTACTTAGAGCAAAACCCGAAGTAAAAACTAACATAGAAGGGCTAAAAAAAATACAGACATACAGGCAAATAAACAGACACACACACAAACATCTTGCCTTTTATATATATATATATATATATATATAATTATCGATTTTCTGCACTATTGTAAGAACTGCAACCTTGAAACTTCTGAATATCGTTTCTTATGTCTTTATCTATGAGTGTATCAAATTTGATTACCCCTTCTATAACCCGATTTTTTCGATTATCGATTTTCGATATTTATCGGTGTTACCTCGACACAAAACCTAGCTCAGAACACTCGCAGACGCTTATAATACAACTGTGTAAATTTTCAAGAAAATCGGTTCAGCCGTTTCGGAGTTTATAGGTAACGGACACACACACACACACACAAAGTTTCATTTATAGATAGATAGATAGATATATAGATAGATAGATAGATATATAGATAGATATGAGCAGATAGATAGATAGATAGATATTTTTAAAGTTATCTAGACGTATAAGGTGTGTGCATGGTTTTCTAACAGATTACAGAAAGTGTAGAATGGCTAAGGACGCATTCCAGAAACTAAGTAGAGTATTAAGAGACAGGAAATTTTCACTGGAAACAAAGAGAGTACTGGATTGTTCTGTGATATCTGTTCTTCAATATGGCATTGAATGCTAGACGATCTCCTCAAAGATGAAGCAAAGACCAAAATGTGGTTCTACAGAAGGATGCTGAGAATACCATAAACCGAACATGTGAGCAACGTTAAGGTTCAGGAGGGAATGGAAAGGAAACAAAAACTAATACGTAATATCAGGAGTCTGGTTGACACAATCCTTGACGTACCCTCAAAAATTGGGCCTTCTTTGTTGCTGTCATTGTCCTTCAATTCAAGCCAATTTATACCTGCAAAAATAATAATAAAAGTTGAAAAGCTTCATTAACAATTAATGTAAATATAAGAAAACTAAAATGTAAAGAAGACTTGAATATTTTTTCAGTTAAATGCCATACGTGATGCAGGCTTTAGGCGATCATGTCTCAAAAAAACATGACTGACTGGGCAGGAGATTATCCCGCAGTAGGTTACCATTGCTTTCTGCGGTAGACTGGTTGACAGCCAATGCTATAGAACCCAATATGCCCTGTTACTTAACCCATAACTGGAGGGAAGAGCCGGATTAATGTCTTTCTCAAGGGTATTTGTTCGTAAGTGAATGTAATGAATTCAACTGGAATTCGAACTCGGCAACTCGATTTGTCGTTTCGAGTTGATATCCACTGCACCACAAACAACTTACAAAAATAAAACTTGCAATACTCTGATACTATGGCTTCTGAGCAATAAATACTTGTAAAGGTACTGGGACTTTATGAACACTGTGTGTGTGTGTGTGTGTAATGATATTAAGGTAATCTAAATTAGCAAAAAAAGATTTGTAACATCAGCTCGCTAATCCCGACAATAATTGAGTTAGCCATGTTCCTAATTGTTCGAGAATCAATTTGAGGCTTGCGAAATTAAGACTGAACCTGCCATGCTAAGACCGACTGAACGAGATTCGGAAAAAGATAAAATGAAGATGAAAAAAGAGAAAGAACCGTAAAGTCTGTCACCGAAGACGGCATCCGCATAAGATGGTTTCTCAAACGATTAAAACGAGAAAATTCTTTTGAATAAATTATTAGAAAATAATTAACAATATCTATTTTTTTTTTTATCCCTAAACTTTGGCAAGTCATCCTGGAATAAACAATATTGAATAACTGAGCAACTGTGCCAAGTCCGTTAGTTGGGAAAGTGAGATCAATCGATGAAAACAAAAATCTAAGGTCTTTTCATGGAGAATCTCTTCAGCCAAGTTCCGACTGCAGCCATGTTGCAAGCGGTCAATACGTCTGGCACTGAACTGGATAAAACTAGTAACTTCGTTTCTAGCCACTCTGTTGTTTTTTCGATTAAATAATACTTTAATCATTAGCAATATGGCTAATATAACGTCTTCTAAGAGACAAGGGCAGATTTCTGGATGACCTTCAATTAAATGGTTACTTGTCTATAGAGTAGCCGTAGTTATATGCAATGTAAATAAAGGTCCTATGACAACAAAACTCAGTTAAATTAGTCCTTCGCTCGGGCTATATGTTGTTATAAGAAAATAATTGATAACACTGTCTGCATTCCTCAAACCAACCCTCTTTAGGGTAGTGTGGGAGTTACTACCACAGGTATAGAATCTTCAAGAGTAGGCTTTCCCCAAACCTAGATTAGGTGGTGTAAGAAAACGTGCTAAATTTGCTTTCTGAAGTACAAAAAACCTTAACGTCACATGCATGTCTAATTCGCTAGTGTAGCGAATTCGATATTAAATGTGCGGCTCCCTTTTGTGGTCTTATGTCAAGAAGACTGCAGTCAATCAAGTTTAAAAATGATATTTCAAATTTATCATAATCATATATTTTGATTTTTCTCAAACGTATATTCGACAAAAAATCTTGGTTGTCTAATTTTGATTAGGTACCCCACTTGACAATGTATACGCCCATATTATAACGAAAAATGCCTTTCAGAAATTAAGCAAAGTATTTCATTTCAGGACGTAGGCGATCATGGCTTTCCATGTCTCCCTATCTCTGGTGGTTCTTAGCACGCTTTCTCCTGTTATACCACGCAATCACACTTCTGTCATCCACCTGCTCAGGCATTTCAAATATGTTATCCGCTGCTTTCCCCTGTCTCTTTTCCCCTCTATCTGACCTGATAGTATCAGGTTCTCCAAGCCCTCCTTCCTCATTACATGTCCCAGGAACTTTAGTTGTCTCTTCCTGATGCTCAGTATTTATTTCCTTTTCGTCTCCATCCTTTCTAAAACCTCATCAATGCTCACATGCTCGATCCATGATATTCGCAGCATCCTTCTGTAGAACCACATTTCAGTTGCTTTAAGTTTTTTCTTTATCTTGATGATATTTTCCAGCATTCACTGCTATACTGAAGAACTTACATCACATAGCAATCCAGTACTCTCTTCCTGTTTCTTAATACTTTACTCAACTTCTGGAATGCCTCTTTCGCCATGCCAATTCGCCTTCGGATCTCTGTGTCGCATTTTCCGTTTTCTGTTAGAATCCTTCCCAGGTATTTAAATTTTTGTACCTGCTTGATTTTAGTATCCCCCACCTGTATTTGGCATTTCGGTGATAGAAAGCCATATTAGAAATGTCTCACTTATTTTCCTCTTCATTTTCTTTTTCTTCTGTATCTTTCCTTTTCCTCTTTCTTTTCCTTTTCTTGATTTCTCATCTCATTCTCTCATCTTTTCTTCCCATTTTACTTCCACTTTTATAAAGTCTTTTTATCTCGTATGAAAAAAAGAGTTTCTAGCCGAATTTTCCTGTCTCATACTGGATTGTTATGTGATAACTGTTCTTTAATATGGCAGTGACTGCTAGACAATCTCTTCGAAGATGAGGGAGAGACTTGAAGCAACCATAATTTGGTTTTACGAAAGGATGCTGAGGATACCTTGGGTTGAACATGCGAGCAACGATGACGTTTTGGAGGGGATGTGACATGTAATGAGGATGGAGGACTTGGAGAATTTTATACTAACAAGTCAGGAAAAGAGAGACAGAGAAAATCAACACATAACATACTTGATGGGCTTGAGTAAATGGATGGCAGGGGGAGGTTTGTTGGTAACAGGAGAAAGCGTGTTAAGAGCTATTAGGAATAGGGAAGTTGTAGAAGACCATGATCGCCTACGTCCTGAAAGGACACGAAATTTAGAAGAAGAAAATTAAGAGATAGGAAAATGCTTTTAGAAATAAGTAAAAACAGCGGTGAACTGCTATGTAATAAGTAATCGATATGTCATTGGGTGCTGAACGATCTCTTCACAGATTCCTCGAAGAAAAACAAAAGTGGTTCTGCCATTCTGGAAACATAAAATAAACAAGAATCGATGTTTTATAACAAATAAGAATCAAAATAGCGTTTATTCTTACAATTAGGAAGAGAATGCTATAGAACGATAAATACTGGCTTGTGTTTGAAGAATAAGTCTTTTATCTTTTTGATATTTTATTTTAAATTCTCATTGGGTCTGTAACTAATGACGTAATCAAAATAAACCAAACGGTTCAATGCAATAGCTTCAGTTGCAATAAAAAGAATTCGTGCTGAATGTACTTTGAAATATTTGTATAATAATGTTATAATGTTCTCGTATGCGAAGGCTAAAGTCGGATTATATGTAATTTTCTTTTCATTGCAAAAATCCTCACGTCAGCAATTATAAAAAGAGATTTCACTATACTGATTTGCTAAGCTTAGCTTATATGGGAAACAAGGCTTCTGCTGACTGATATAAGGCTAAAAAGATTCCTGGTTGACTTTGAGCTCCAAGTTGGTAGGGGATTTAATAATGGAATCGACGTGTCTATCGAATGAGCTACGACAGTTGCGTTTTGCCGGAGGAAGAAAGCAAGGGAGCAATTCTGGTTGGTTTAAGAGATTAAGTGTTGATAGTTATTAAGAGGTGAGCCTGAGAAGAAGGAAAAAATATGGGAATCTGGAATCGTGGAAGATGAATGTCGTATGAAGGAATTAATCACATGACGAGTAAAAATTCCCGATGAGGAGAATAAGAAGATGAGACGACGAAAAATCAATTAAAATGCAAGAGGAAGTTATCGATAGCCTTGGCCCTATTTCGGTCCTTGTAGCAAAATTTACAGTCAATGTAATTTCAAATGTATTATTGATTTCATACGTATTTATGGAAACAGAACATCACGGATTTTACGAGTACGCTTTTAATTATGTGTGAGGGCTTTCATAATTGATGGTACAATCATATAAACGTTCCCAAGTGTAATATATATATATATATATATATATATATATATATAGGATAACTCTCTAGGAGAGCTCTAAATATATATGTATATAAATATAGAGAGAGCAAATATAAGGAAAATTAAGGCAGACACGTTATTTCATGGTAAATCGGAGGTGTAGGCCTATTTCAGGCGAACCATCATTAGCTTCCGTCTTTATTTTACAAAGGCTTCGTGTAAAATATTTGGTACAATAAAGACGGAAGCTGATGATGGTTCCCGTGAAATAGGTTTATACTTCCGATTTGCCATGAAATAACGTGTCTGCCTTAATTTTTCTTATATATATATATTAATTATTATGTTAGAACATGTACAAACTACTACAAATTGTACATTTTGTTTTGAAATAGAAAGAACAATGTCTCATCAGGTAGTGTTATTACAATGATGGTAATAAACATTTTAGTTTAAAAAGAAATTTATTTTAAGAACAACACTTCCCTTTATTTTGGGAATTTTTTTTTCATACGAGGTAAAAAGGATCTCATCTTCAGAATGATAGGAGATACTCACTACAATTAACGAGAGCAGTAGCAGCGAAAGAGGAGCATTCATTTAAAGGCACGGTCCACCAGCGGACGTGAAATGAAACTCTCCTATCATTCTGAAGATGAGATTCTGATCTCGAAATATTAATGAATAATAAATAGTTAATACCCAACACCTTCTTTAGCTTATTTTCTAAAGAAAATAAGGTAATGAAGGTGTTTGGAATTACTATACGCATTGTGTTAGCCTTGAAATACCTACCCATACACCATAAAAATATATCTCTCATCTCTTGTTCCTTGTTTAGGATGTGGTTTCCAGCTTTCTCTTTTCCAATCTTTTCACTCTTACGTAGCCCCCTGTGCTTCAGTGGCGTTATCGCCTTGCTCGGGGTGATATGATTTAAAAAAAAAAAAAAAAAAAAAAAAAAAAAGGTGGGTGATTGCTTGAAAATACCAGCTGCTGTAACATTGAATGTGCGGGAGGTGTAATGAATAATGACCCAGAATTAGAAATAGATAGCTGAGTTTCAATTCCTGTCGAGTTAGTTGTATTGACTTACGCGCAAATACTCTTAGGAAAGGTATGAGTCCTCGTTACACCCCCCAACTATGAATTAGTACGTTACACCCCCCGTTACACCCCCCAACTATTAATTAGTACAACTTGCATAAGTAAAAATCATTATGATCTCAAACCATCAGCTAAAAATTATTACGGTATGTGCCTATCGTTGTTTTTTTTTGTTTTTGTTTTTTGTTTGTTTTTTAATCGTGTCACCCCAAGCAAGGCATTCCACTGCCACTATAGCGCAGGGGGTTACATAGAGTGATTGGGTATGGGAAATGTCAGAAGGAGGGTGGTAGACGACTTAGGATGTACATAGGAAGAGAGTTGGAGAGAATGGGTGTGAGTTAGTGTGTTAGGAGGTGTCTATTGACCTTACATTTAAACTCCTGGAGGTTGTAGCCGTCGGGGAAGCAAGCATGCGGTAGGGAATTCCACAGGCGGGAAGTGCGAGGAAAGAGGCTGTTGGAGTAGAAATTGCGGTTACATTTCATCGGTTTCACTGCATAAGGGTGGATTTATATAAGTGCAGGATAGATTCAGGCGGAAAGAATTACCGGGCCCTGCACAGAGAGCCGACTTTCATAGCTGCGGATTTAGCAATGGATTCGACGTAGTCATTCCACTTGAGGTCCGATCGTATTGTTTTATTATTGTTGTTAAGCTCATATTGTGAATAATATATTAAGTAATAAAAAATATTTTATTATTTCATAGTTCGATATTACTCTCGACTTGAGGCATATTATGTGGGTTATTAAACAGATGCCAGCGGTTAAGGAGCAACTCATGCATATATATATATTTATAGGTATTATTAAAGATAGGTCTACGTTTACAAATATTAAAAAAAAATCTGTCGCTTTCCTCGTCACGTGATGTAAACAAACTCTCGACGAACGCTCCTCGCGAAAACGCTTCTAATTTAAATTTTAAAATAATTTGTTTCTGATGAAAGGCCGAGGACGGTCTGAAATATCAAATATAATTATAGAAATAAATATATACTGTCAAAAACATACATTTTTAAACTTACAACTTTTTATTAGTTTTTCCTATACATATTATTGAAACAGTATTCGTGGATCATCACTATGTTTTATATATATATATATAAAGTAATATATATATATATTACTTATATAAAGTAATATATTACTTATATAAAGTAATATATATATATATATATATATATATATATATATTACTTGTCAGTAAGCAGTGGATCGCAATCTAGTCTCGAAAGCCTTTAAAGTATTTTAGTGTTCGTCCCTCATTGCGTGCTTGATATTTGTGATTTTGTCTGTGATGGGGGTTGGAGTAAATACAGAACGATTCTGTACTCCATACTATGCCAACACAACAAACAAAACCAGACACAAAACCAACATGAATGTACTCTTTCATGACATTAATCCATATAAGATCCAGCAATATAACTTCAACAAAACTACAACATAAAATAAATGTATTATCGCCTCTAGTGATTATGGCCGCACAAACATGTATATGCACAAAAGCTGAGTATCGTCTACCATGTATTCAATTGTGAAAGCAGAACAACAGCACATTTTTATTACTTCAAAGCTCCCAAGAAAATTAAATTTCGGCATTAAATGATCCATGAAGGAGTTGATACTGACACTCTACAATCTCCAAGAGAGCCCCTTCCACTTTTGGGTGGATGTAAGTCTCATCTGTTTTACACCAATTACTTTATTCCTGAAATTTACTATGTTATGCCTAGGAAAGTATAATACCTAAAAATAAAGAAGAAAATTGCGTTGCGCCCTAAAAATGGTCTTTCCCGAGAGGGAAAATACCTAGAAAATCTTTACTATAAATTCTGGCTTTCTATTAGGCCTGAACTCCTCACTACTAACTCCAACCTTAACCCTAAATCCTAACCACTAACCCTTGAAAGAAATTGCAAGCCACTAAAGAATTTTTTATTATATTTACTAAGTACAAAACGAATTGAAATGAATGTCATTGATGAAATTGTATTACACCTGTCTTTCACATGAGAAGAGCTTATCAGCTTTGAAAATCAGTATTACAAATCCCGTTTTTATGCAGGCTGGAACACCGATATTGATATCAGTAAAAAAATATATTTCTACCACGTGGCAGTCAGCAGGTTCTTGCAGCTGAAAGTTGTCTGAGACTATAAACGCGAGCGTACAGTCTCTTGCTGTCTTACGACAGTCAGTCTCATATCTGAATTTGGCTTCCTATGTACGTAGCCACGTGACTTGAAAGACCATGTGATTTCGCGTGACTACGCGTGTTTATTCGCTTTGCCAGCAAAAGCCACATGTTTTAACTCAACGGTGTCGGATGATACCGGAAGGTAGATTTTTCGTGAGAACCGGAAGTGACGAATAATCACGTTATTTTTTTTTTTTTTTTTTTTTTTCAACAATTGTGTTTTAAAAATGCTGACTACACCCGGCCAAATTCTAATGTTTTTCTTTTTGTCTTGTTTTTGTGGCGGGCTGGGACTGTGTGCTCGAAGGTAATCAATACACATATGACAAAAATTACATTTTATAATTTATTAGCCTTTGTCGTGATTTCGCATAATCCAAATCTTACAGGATTTTACAAGAATAAATTTCGAATAGAGTTCTAAAACAAAGAATACGAGACAGAGGATCATGTGTCTTCAGGCTTGTTTTGTATTTCCAGAATAATAAATATACTAAACTAGTAGACCCTTGCAAACTTACTCACTCCGAAGGTATTGTGATGTAGTCGTCAAAATGATGCACATGATATATACATAGTGACTGCCAGGCGTAGGAAGATTGTGTAGGGCCAGTACTCGACCTTTGTCTAAACATTAACATTATTTTATGCCGACAAAGTTTTTGTAGAAGTTTATATGAATAGAATATGTATTTTTGTAAGAATTCAGTCTGTAAATCAGATTTCATTGACGCATTTTCATAAAGAAGGTTTTGTCGAGAATTAGTTGTATTGCTGGAATATATTTTATTTTCAAAAATATATTGCTGGTAATATGATTTATTTCTCTCTCTCTCATCTCTTTCGTCCTTGTTCTCCTCTCATTTTACTCTACCTCTTTTATTCTCTCTCCCATCTTACATTTTCTCACTATTATTCTCTCTCTTATTTTACTCTCTCACTCTCTCTCTCTCTCTATTATTCTCTCTCATCTCTTACGCTTGTTCTCTCTCATTTTACTCCTTTTCTCTCTTTCATCATATACCCTTTTTCTCTCTCATTTTCCTTCTCTCATCTTACTCTCTTTCCTTCTCTCTTTCTGTCTATCTCATCTTGCTCACTCTTTCTCTCTTTATTATTCTTTCTCTCATCTTTTACTCTCGTTATCTCACTCTCTTTTTCGTTTAATTCTCTTTCTTACTCTCTTTTTCTCTCTTTCCGTTGATTTCAATATCTATATTGTTTATGTCTACATAGACTATGTACTTTGTCTCTCCCCTTCCTCTTTCCCTCTCTCTACACACATACATATATATATAGAGAGAGAGACAGACAGACAGACAGACAGAGACAGAAGACGAAATAAAAAGTGTGAGTTGTTAGAGAGAAATGTCAGTATACTCAAAAAGAGTATACTCCTCAGGTGCTTGTACCAACATACGTAGTGGATATATATATATATATATATATATATATATATATATATATATATGTGTGTGTGTGTGTGAGAGAGAGAGAGAGTTGCAGAGTACAATCTTTAAATTTACTTTGATAAATTCCCTCGGGGTCTGAAAAGCATCGGTAAAGTTGTCCTTTTTTCTTTATTCATATAAAATGCTTTTAGTCACGCACGCACACACACACACACACACATATATATATATATATATATATATATATATATATATATGCGGTGGCTTCTAGTGGTGCGGTGGTGTCTTTTATTAACCTTTATGTTTTGCCCCAGCACCGTGCGGCTTTTTACGCGCATTGGCATTGAGCACTTTTTCTGTACTTGGAAAATTATTTACGCGGGTTTACCCGCACCCCGATTGGCTTTATTTCGCATCTTAGCTTTTAGGGTATCCCTCTCCCTGGGTAGAGTTCTAGTTGATGTTAATACCGACAATTATTTACTATCATAAGCTCGCCCAGGTAGATAAGTAGCCTTTAATTTCGTATTAACATTTACCGACTTCCTGATGATTGCATTTAGGTGTATGAAACTATAGTAGAAGTTCGTCATATTTGCAGGGATTATTATATATATATATATATATATATATATGGTAGTTCTGCTTTTATATTGAGCACTTTTTAAAAGTGGAATGTACTTCCATTAGTAATCATTATTCATATCATTATTATAATATATATATATATATATATATATATATATATATATATATACTCCACACATACGCGCATCTGTTTAATAGATACTGAGAATCACACACCAATGAGGGAAATATTTCTCTGAATCGTTTCAAGAATTTTGTGATTGACATATCTCGCGTGTAACTAGATAAATGGCCAGATGCTCAGTTATTTACCCTAAAAATGTAATCTCGCGGTTAATTTTCTCTGATCAATACGGTCCTTCTTGTATTTTTTTTTCCTTGCGAGATTTTTACTCCCACGAGCTGATAATATGTTATTACTATAGAAACAACCAATTGCAGCGAATAAACCCCAGAAGTACTGAAGGCAAAAGTGCCATTGCATTCGTGTCATTCGTGGGTGGAGATAAATGGTTGGCGCTGCTTTCTTTTCGTAAAGGTGAATCCAATCATAAGGTAACAGCTGCGCTTAAAAATTACTGATCGGTCATGTGACCTGTTATTTATTCTTAGGTCCCCAACTTTGGGGTCTAGTACTTAATTTTTCTGTCTATTCTTCTAGGCAGAAGCTCATGATAGAGAGAAAGAGAAAGAAAGGGGAAAAAAACAGCTGTTGTTTCTTTAGTGTTGATGAAAAACTCTGCTGATACAATCAACCAGCTGTCACTATACAACAGAGGCGTATTATTTTATTTAAAGATAGGAATTGCTTTTTCAATCAGTGCCGGCGCTTGGAAAATTGCCTCAAAATTCTTCCCTGGGGAAATCTTTTTATTCTTCACAAATCAACAACATGACTCAGAAGATGTCAGCTAGTCAATTGCCGAGAGAAACAGAATTGATTAGATTTATCTAGGTATTCTAAGTGAATTTGAAAGACCTATAGACAATATATATCAAGTCCGTACAGCCTTCCCTCTAAAAACAGATCAGCTTTTAATCATAAATATCGTTTGTTTGTTTTTTTGTTTTTGTTTTTTTTTAATATACAATTATATAAAATGGCCGGATACTTGTTTTTCGAGCATACCTGTCCGCTAGGGTGGCTAATCAGTCCCTGTTACAGACAACTGTTCGGACACATTTGTATTTGCGTAACGCTGACATGGTCCATCTGTGGTTTATACTGCAACTATGCTGACTCGACCATGGTTAAAGTTTATGGAAAAAATGTCAATGTTTAGCAGGAATGAGCAGTTTAAACAAAGCCAGTATGCCCGGACACGATGATTTGCGACCATGTCAGTACAGCCACCGACGGTTTCAAACTTCTATTTTCCCAGTTTCACACTCAATGCTTGGTTCATTACTTGGTGTGGTTTTTTGGCACTTTGCCGCGCGATAGGATTGCGTGCCCAGGCAAATAACATCAATAGGTTGCATTCCTGACAAATCGACCATAGTGAAATTCGAACAAGAGTCTCATGGTCAGAACGTTCTAACCACTCAGTCATGCGCTCATAACATGATCTTGTCTTTGTGATGACCACCTTTTTTATTCGCTGATGGAACCCTGAAGAGTGACGTACGATAATTGATCAGCTTTTCTCCACATTCGATTTTTCGCTTTACTTCTATCTAAAGTTATTTTTTATCTGCCTGTCAAGTGCTATCACCTTCTATCTGCCTGTCTCACTCTATTATCACCTATTTGCTTGTCACACTCTATCAAGGTCTATCTGCCTGACACACTCTATCAAGGTCTATCTGCCTGACACACTTTATCATAATCTATTTGCCTGTCACACTCTATCATAATCTATTTGCCTGTCACACTCTATCATCATATATCTGCCTGTCACACTCTATCATCATATATCTGCCTGTCACACTCTATCATCATATATCTGCCTGTCACACTCTATCATCATATATCTGCCTGTCACACTCTATCATCATATATCTTCCTGTCACACTCTATCATCATATATCTTCCTGTCACACTCTATCATCATATATCTTCCTGTCACACTCTATCATCATATATCTTCCTGTCACACTCTATCATCATATATCTGCCTGTCACACTCTATCATCATATATCTGCCTGTCACACTCTATCATCATATATCTGCCTGTCACACTCTATCATCATATATCTGCCTGTCACACTTTATCCTCATATATCTGCCTGTCTCACTCTACTATGGTCTATTTGCCTGTTTCTCACTCTAAGGTATCCGTCTATTTAACCTGTCACACTCTATGAAGGTCTATCTGCCTGTCACACTCTATGAAGGTCTATCTGCCTGTCACACTCTATGAAGGTCTATCTGCCTGTCACACTCTATGAAGGTCTATCTGCCTGTCACACTCTATGAAGGTCTATCTGCCTGTCACACTCTATGAAGGTCTATCTGCCTGTCACACTCTATGAAGGTCTATCTGCCTGTCACACTCTATGAAGGTCTATTTGCCTGTCACACTCTATCATCATCTATCTGCCTGTCACACTCTATCATCATCTATCTGCCTGTCACACTCTATCATCATCCATCTGCCCGTCTCACTCTATCATCATCCATCTGCCCGTCTCACTCTATCATCATCCATCTGCCCGTCACAGCCTATCATCATTATATCTGCCCATCACACGCTACTACCATTATCCATCTTTCTGTCACACGCTATCACAATCTGCCTGTTACTATCCATCACCCTCTATATGCCTGTCACATAATATCATCATCTATCTGCCTGTTAGTTGCTACCCTCGTCTATCTGCCTGTTAGTTGCTACCCTCGTCTATCTGCCTGTTAGTTGCTACCCTCGTCTATCTGCCTGTTAGTTGCTACCCTCGTCTATCTGCCTGTTAGTTGCTACCCTCGTCTATCTGCCTGTTAGTTGCTACCCTCGTCTATCTGCCTGTTAGTTGCTACCCTCGTCTATCTGCCTGTTAGTTGCTACCATCGTCTATCTGCCTGTTAGTTGCTACCCATCGTCTATCTGCCTGTTAGTTGCTACCATCGTCTATCTGCCTGTTAGTTGCTACCATCGTCTATCTGCCTGTTAGTTGCTACCATCGTCTATCTGCCTGTCACAATCCATCATCATCTATCTGCCTGTCACATGTTTTTTATCATCTATCTGCCCATCTCATTTCTTTTCTCCGTTTATCTGTCTTCCTGCGAAGCGTTTATTACACGGTAGCGTTCAATTTACGTAAGAAGTGTATTACGTCAATAGACGATCAAGTCTAATTTTGCAAGCCACCTGTACTGATGCTCAAAGAATCAGAGCTGTTCTATTTAAGGGCCCTGTATAATTAAAGCCAGTTTTGTTCAGCCCTGTGCATATTAGGAAAATCAGAAACTAAAAAGGTGTTTGAAAATAGATATTTCCAAACCGGCATTTTGATTTTTTTCTTTTTTTAATTGTGTGTAAAAATAAGATTTCAGAATCGATTATAGCTCGAAAATTGTATGCTGTCTGCTCAGTGCGTATGTATTAATAGTATTCGTGCCATTTAACAAGTTTCTGATGGAAAAGAATATTATGATACATTTAGGGTCTGTTTCTTTATTTCCATGGTGTGGGTTATTGATTAATGGAAACATAGGGAACAAATATAGACAATTCTAAAATTGGTATGTCGCTTGAAATGACCGCGCACGAAGGGGTTTACTTGCTTTTCCGTATAAGACAAATATTGGACGCAGGACCGAAATATGGCAAGTTCCCGATTATTATAGTACGACACGGCATAAATACTATACGATATGACATAGATGCTATACGATATGTCATAAACACGATAAGACATTAATACAATGGGATACGTTTAGGTATAGATGCGCTATGATAAGTTAAGGCATCGCTATGATACAATTCGTTACGGCATAGATAATTTATAGGCATATATATATATATATATATATATATATATATATATATATCCGAGTGAATACAGAACGAAGAATAAATTATTACAACGTCCAAACCATTAATTTAAAACAGTGCCCGAAATATAATACATAGAGCTGTGAATATTTATTATAAATTATATTTTAGAACATGTACATAATTTCTTTTATATATATCCACTACAAATAGTACATTTGTTTCGACATTGAAACTTCAATGTCTCATCAGACGGTGTGGATAGGAATGGAAAGCCTCTTTTCTTATATTTGGTCAGTTGTGTGTGGGATGTTGGTGGGGGTTAGTAATAAGGGAACAAAAATCTGATATTATAACTGCTAATGTTAAATCTGTCTAGACATCAAAGACTCTCATTAATCAACCATATTAACTACTCACACCACTTTCTTCAAAATTCTAACGGTCAATCCAGAGAATTGTTCCCTTATTACTAACCCCCACCATAATATGAAATGTCCACTTATCTGATTCTTCAGAATTTCGTAGACGTAACAATCTTTAATCAAACATTTACAATAAAGTCTCCTTATTAGTGTATGAAACACTCTGAATATGGCTAATATGAAGGAACATTTAATTTCATTTATTACTTATAATCCTCTGTCTCTTTATATTGAACACTATATATATATATATATATAATCGATTTTCTGCAGTATTGTAAGAACTGCAACCTTGAATCTTCTGAATATCGTTTCTTATGTTTTTGTCTATGAGTGCATCAAATTTGATTAAAATCGGACCAATCCTTCTATAACCCGATTTTTCGATTATCGATTTTCGATATTTATCGTGGGTACCTCGACACAAAACCTATCTAAGAACACTCGCAGTACAACCGTGTAAATTTTCCAGAAAATCGGTTCAGCCGTTTCGGAGTCTATAGGTAACGGACACACACAAAGTTCCATTTATAAATAAGTTTATATATATATATATATATAGAGAGAGAGAGAGATGTCATTTATATAAGAAGTCAAAATGCTTAACAACGTCGTAGTATATATGTGAACGAGACCTTGTGGTAAAATTAACAAAGTGATGTGAATACTAACGTATTTCCTTTCATTATTAAGCGCATAAACAGAATGTCTATCTAACAATAGAAGGGCGAAGTGACTTGATCGATAGTCGACCGTCAAGCTGATCAGACGAAAATAATTCAATTGTGGTCGCCGTGTTTTACTGTTTAATGTCTCTTCGTCTGACATGAACCCACACTCCTCCGTTTCCAGTTAGATTAAGTTTAAATTGACTTGTGATTGTCATGCACTGAAGGTTAAATATGACCAGAATATCTGAAGGTCGTTATTCAAATCCGACTTTTTCTCAGATGTGATTCCTCACACACAAACACGTATTCAAAGAGGCATTGACGTCAGATTTTGATATGAGTGATAGTCGACACTTTAAATGTTAATGTCGTTTCTGGCTTCTGATGGTCTATCGGCAGTTTTTCAGTCGGGACCCCTACGCTGCATCACAGACCAAATCAACGGCAGGTTTCTTTCCACTCTCTCTGTTTTTGGAGAAGGTGTATATCATAGGCGCCGGCTCTTGAAGCAAGCGAGAGTGACAGGAAAATAAAGAAAACGGGTGTCAACATGTTGACCTATCCTCTTCTTCTGTGTGGTTTGTTTCACTGCAGCTGGAAAACAACAGTGCTCTTGCCGTCTCTAGCTTTTACGTGTGTTTTTCAACTCTATATCAACCATCGAAGACAATGTATCACTGTAAGAATTGTACTTCTACAAAGATTAGATCGTCAGAATTCTTACCAGTATGGTGAGGTCTGGAATTATATTCACTACAATTATAGCTCTGCCATTTTTGTCTAGTCTACGTATTTTGTAACAGTAGCCTAATGCCTTTTCTCTACTTTTAAAGATATTTTCTAAATTTGACTTAGAACGACACAAAACCCAATAAAGTGGTTTAGGCGTGGCATACGTGCTTACTTTGAAAATTAGCAGCCGAAATCTTAGTGGCAAAATTTCAATTTACTAAGTATATTCTGTTATCTTTTAATAATATATCAAAATGTAGTTTAGTCTGACAGAACATCGCAAAATAACTGCATCAAATGGTAATCTAGTTTGTCTAGTTAATTGTCCACAAATGAACACTTCCGATCGCTTCTTTTCGACCACTTCTGACATCCATAGCCCTATCTCATTCTTTACTGATCCCAGTGTCATCTTTTCCACCATTTCTGAAATCCATAGCCCTATTTTCTTCCTTTCTGATCCCAGTGTCATCTTTCCTACTATTTCTGAAATCTATAGTTTTTACTCTTTTCTGATTTGTGTCATCTTTCGCACCATTTCTGAAATCCATAGCCCTATTTTCTTCCTTTCTGATCCCAGTGTCATCATTCCCACCATTTTTGAAATCCATAGTTCTAACTTATTTTTTGATCTCAGTGTCATCTTTCTTACTATTTCTGAAATTCTTCCTTTATGATCCCAGTTTCATCATTCCCACCATTTCTGAAATCTATAGCCCTATCTTCTTTACTGATCCTAGTGTCATCTTTTCCACCACTTCCTAAATCCATAGCTTTAAATTCTTCCTTTCTGATCCCAGTGTCATCTTTCCTACTATTTCTGAAATCTATAGTTTTTACTCTTTTCTGATTTGTGTCATCTTTCGCACCATTTCTAAAATCCATAGCCCTATCTTCTTCCTTTCTGATCCCAGTGTCATCATTCCCACCATTTCTGAAATCCATAGCCCAATCTTCTTTCTTTCTGATCCCAGTGTCATCTTTCTCACCATTTCTGAAATTCTTCCTTTCTGATCCCGGTGTCATCATTCCCACCATTTCTGAAATCCATAGCCCTATTTTCTTCCTTTCTGATCCCAGTGTCATCATTCCCACCATTTCTGAAATCCATAGCTCTATCTTCCTCCTTTCTGATCCCAGTGTCATCTTTCTCACCATTTCTGAAATTCTTCCTTTATGATCCCAGTGTCATCTTTCTCACCATTTCTGAAATCCATAGCCCTATTTTCTTCCTTTCTGATCCCAGTGTCATCATTCCCACCATTTCTGAAATCCATAGCCCTATTTTCTTCCTTTCTGATCCCAGTGTCATCATTCCCACCATTTCTGAAATCCATAGCCCTATCTTCTTCCTTTCTGATTCGCATATAGTTCTTTATTAAGCATGTTACACGTTTACAGTTCTACGGTTTTACTATTTATTAAACTTATCTCAGTAAGACACAAGGAATAGGAAAATTGTGTTTCGTTCATCAGTTTTTCAAGTGTACAGGACTGTTGTGCCTGAAAAAGTACCATTCAAAATCCGGGTTTTTATGTTGTCTTGAGCAATGACCACTGACCCGGCAGAAAATGCACGATTATCTCACTTACCATGCACGTCAAAAATTTGTTTTAATAATCAACCAGGACATTTCAATAATATTATTTATAAAATAATATGTTGCTAAAATAAAGATACAGTATTTCTAATTATAAACTCATATTTTAATTTTAATCTATTCTACAAATTTAAATCACAAACAATAGGATTGAAACGAACCTCTCTGTCGCTTATATTCTTCCCTCTTTCTGTCGCCCCTCTCTCTCTCTCTCTCTCTCTCTCTCTATCTATCTATCTATCTATCTCTTAGTCTTTTACTCATTCTCACACACATACACCCCCACACTCACACACACACACATATATATATATATATATATATATATATATATAGACCAGTATTTACATTATTCGGACTAATTTCCTCATCTTTGTTGCCATTTATACGCCGTTTCGACCGTTGTACGGTCTGGCCTTCTTCAGTTCCTTAATATAGTGAATATAGACGTTGTTTAGTTTCTGACTTGACTCTTAGAGTTGTGAGTTCAATACCAGGCTACAGCAGTGGTGAACAAGTAACTTCCATAGTTAAAGGGAGATAACTCATGACTTCCAATCGAGGCTTTACGCAAGAAATGAAGTTTATATACCCCAGTGATTGTAATAAAGGGTTCCTAGCACCTGAAGAAGGCCGAAGCGTACAACGGTCGAAACGTCGTACAAATGGCAACAAAGACTTGGACAATAGTCCGAATAATGTAAACACTGTAAATACTACCTCATCTCAGAAATATAGACAAATAATATATAAACCAGTCCTGACGAGTGAGAACATCACAACGGTGTCCTCACGAAACTTCGAAGTCGACATGAACCTGCTCAGTTAATGTGACAAACTCTTTGTGTTATATATATAATGTGGAGATGTTTTTCCCTTAATTGAGCAGTGTTGTTTGTGAAGGTATTATTGTGATGTCTTCACTCTTCAGGGATTTGTTTTCTGTATAAAAGATACAAGATTTTTGCAGGAAAAAAATCCTGAAGAGTGAAGACATGATCATCTACGTCTTGAAGGATGACGGCACATAAAAGTATAAGAATACTAGATTTAAAAAAAAAGACGGTATTATAGCCTTATAAAACAAAATTTATAATATAGGTTTCTATCTATAAGTCATTAATGTCCAGGCACAAAAGTACCACGGTTGGCATAAAATATAATATCTTGTGTTAGCACAGTATTCATTTATTGAGCCGAACTGTGGTTTAGGAACATTGCTTGACCAAATCATAATTTGTTTTGTCACAGGACCTTTTGTTTATAAATATATATGAACAAAAGGTCATGTAACAAAACAAAATATGCAACACAAAAGAAGTCATTTACAAGGCAAAGGTACATGACTTAAATGGCCAAAATAAAATATATTTGGGTTCAACCAAAGACACCTTTAAGACCAGGTGGTTAAATCAAAAGTCTCCGTTCAAAATAGGAAACTTAAAAAACTGTACAAAATTGGCTAGCCACGTGTGGAAATTAAAATCAAAATATGGAAAAGACCCAGACATAACGTGGAGTATAGTAAAAACAGCCATCCTTACAACGGTAGCAAAATATGTAGACTTTGCCAGAAAGAAAAGTTAGAGATTATGCTATTCCAAAACAAAAACGAACTATTGAATGAAAGAACGGTAATTATGACTGAGTGTAACCATACTAAAAGATACCTGTTAGGTTCATACAACCATAGATGAAAACGTTATAATTTCTTGTAATTTTAAAAATGGCGCGTTCAAAAATTCCCTGCCACTTGAGTGCGTTCAAAAAAACACCGTTACACCGTAAACGGTAAAATCAGTTACTGTAAATCGCCTAACCACTCATGGTAGAAATCTAGGTCGCGTAATAACTTGTTTACAATTAGAAAATATTCCAAAATTCCCACCATATAATTGTATTGAACACTTTTTAATACAAATGTGTACTGGTCTAACCTTATTATGACCAGAAACTAAATAATTAAACAACCAATATATATATATATATATTCCCTTGACCGACATTTAAATTCGTTCTAGACAAATACTTAATGTCGCTTCTTTGATATTTTATTTATTTTCCCATCAAAACAATTCATAAATATTAGCAGGACGGGATTTTTTAAAACAGACGAGAATCACATTGAGGTTTCCTATCTACATTTCTCTCTCTCTCTCTCTCTCTCTCTCTCTCTCTCTTTCTCTCTCTCAAGTCTTATTACACACACATACAAACTTTCTTTTTTCACTTTTTTTCACTTTCTTTTTCTTTTCTCTCCTTCCCCCCCCTCTCTCTCTCTCTCTTTCTCTTTCAATTTCTTTTTCTTTTTTACTTTCTCCTATCTCTCTCTATTTCTTCTCTCTCTGTCTCTCTCAAATATTCTTCTTTCTCTGTCACTTCTTTCTCTCTCTTAATGTTTCTCTCTCTAACTTCACCTCTTTTTCTCTTATTTCTTATTTCTTCCTTTTTCTCTCGCTCTCTCCCTCGCTCTTTCTCTCTAACATTCTTTTTCTTACTCTCTCCTCCTCTCTCTTTATTTCACTCTTTTACACGCCCCCTACAAAACGCTCAAACACTCACAAGTGACTATTAAATGGCAAATGCTATTAACCTTTCTCTGGTGTCTGTTGTAATTTGACATAGATTTAAATAGCTTCATATTAACTATTTGAACACGTACCACTAAGAACGGATGCAGTAAATTTCGGCTCGGAACGAGAAACCGGGGAGCCGAGTTCGAATTCCAGTTGAATTCATTGCATTCACTTACGCACAAATACCTTTGGGAGAGATATTAATCCATCTCTTCCCTCCAGTTATGGGTTAAATAACAGGACAGATTGAGTTCTATAGCTTTGGCTGGCAACCAGTCTACCGCAGAAAGCAATGGCAACCTACTTCGGGATAATCTTCTGTCTAGTCAGTCATGTCTCTTTCGAGACATGATCGCACAAGGGTGTTTCACGTATGGTACTTAACCGACTGACCACTAAGAGCACGGTTTAATTGCCGGCTGAAACTGCCAATGTTATTTTCGCAAATGTTCTATAGAAGAGAATGCAGTTGTCCAATTATTTACGAACACGCAAATCTCAGCTTTTGAAGATGGCCATAAATTAATAGGTGTTTCAGTCTATTCTTTAAAATATTGTGCCATGAACGATGCTATATGCTTGCAGGCCATCGGAGAAGTTAGATATTCTTTAGACATTGGATCAAACGCCTGCTGGTACCACGAAAGTCAAAATATGCGTTTTATTTGGATTATTAAAAGGACAAATCTGCTACGCAATTCCAGTTATTTGGTAAATTATGTCAAGACTAGTATCCCCGTGTCGTCAAGAAGGGCATCAAGGGCTACATTGTATTGAGATTTAATAAAACGGAAATAAAATATTTACAATTAAAATAAAGGCGAATGAAGCTTTTAATTGATCCATTCGTATTATATTTTTAAAGCGTTAAATGGTATCTATGATCTATTGATTACGCCTGATATTATATAAGTTTGTTTTTGCTCAATATGTTTACATGTTAAAAATTGTATACGTTTAATATAAGAGTAAAACAGAAGTTTCTATCGGAAGTAAAAGTTGAGCAAAAGAAAGAGTCACTGTAAAGCCTATTTCAAGATCTACTTGAAGCAATACGATCACTTAATAGACAAAGGTATCTGAGTTCCTCACATCAAAGGCTTGAACAAATAAGATTGTCAATTAAATAAAAACGTAAGAGTAAAGAAACTAGTTAATTAAGGGTTTCACTTTGTTCGGGAAGTAATTTTGTCAAAATGCAGATAAATAGTTTCTTTGGCTCGTCTTAGATGTGAAGGAATGCAATTCGTCTGAACACGTTACATAGTGCTAGCAAGAGATTTGGCATATTTTGTCGTTGGAAAAAAGGTTGAGGGGTGGGAAATTATTTGTCACCCACGAAAACACTTTTAGACTCTACAGAAACTTGAAAGCTCTTAGCCGTATATAGCATCAGTACACCGTTTCTGCTCTAATTTTGCTCTTGTAAGGGTGGAGGATAGCAGAAAGAATCAGATACTTACTGTAGCGGTTCAGGAGATCCAAATCATTTTTACAGCATCTTTAGCGATAGATCGTACGCACGATTCCCACATAAGGTCTGGGTTCAGTTTAAATCTCAACAGCCGCTCAAGACAGGGTTGTTCCATGAAAGGACATCCGTTCATCGCTATAGGTGAACTTTCAGGATCTGCTCAAAGAGAACTTACTAGGTTAGTTTTCGATGCATTGAACGTGACCAGTCAGCTTTTCCCCCCTATATAGCTATGTCAGAGAGGAAATCAGTTGCCAGGCTGTGGTAATCTTTAGTTTTGAAGGTGCGCCTATGTACCGTTCTATTATAGCTTCTCTAAGCATTATCCAAAGCCAATTCTCCTTGATACTAAAAGACTAATAACGAACGGCTGAAACAGATGTATACAAAATAACTATATAAGCCCTTCGCATAGGCAAATTCATTAATTCTGTAATATCGATTTTTATTGAATGTCGCTTTAAAAAGGATTTGGTTAGACTAAACTTTTTTTCTTTATATGTGTGTTCCTTCAGGACGTAGACGATCATGGACTTCCACTTAACCCTCTCCGTTGTCGCTCTTCATATTTTTCTTCTTGGTATCTCTCCCAAGCCCTGCTCCGCCATTCATTTGCACAAGCCCATCAAGTGTGTCTCGTGCTGCTCTTCTCTCACTCTCTCTTTCCCTACATACTTCTATGAGTATCAGATTCTCTAAACCTTCCTTCCTCATTACGTGTCCTAAGAACCTCAGCACTCTCTCCCTGATGTTAAGTATACGTTTTCTTCTCGTTGGCATCCTCTTTAACACCTCGTCGTTGCTCACGTTTTCGGTCCATGGTAGCCTCAGCATCCTTCTAATTTTATTAAATAACTATACGAAATAACTTTAACTCTCTTTTGTTTTTTTAGCGATATCAAGAAGTACGTTAAAAAATACCAATAACTACACGTCTGTAGTCTGAAAAGCTTGATAATAGGGTTCGCTTTTATAAAAAGAAGCGTTAGGTCATTTATATATATATATATATATATATATATATATATATAATCGCCCCAAGTAAGTCATTATACTACCACTGATGTGAAGAAGGGTTACATAGGAGGAAAGTTACAAGGAGTGACAGAATACAGGGGGTGTCAGGAAGCGAGTAAGAGAAGGATGAGAATACTGAAGAAATGAAATGAGAACATGAGAGAAATGATGCAATTTAGTGAGATAGGAGATGACTATTGACTTTACATTTAAATTCTTGGATATTGTAGCTATCGGGGAAGCAAGTAAATAGGAGGGAATTCGAATCGACAGGCGGGAAGGGCGAGAAAAGAAGCTGATAGAGTAGAATTTGCGCTTACATCTTATTGGTTTCACAGTAAAAGGGTGGGACCTAGTTGCTAATCTTGTTGCTCGAGTAAATTCGTATATAGGGAGCACCAGTGAGCTAAGTTCATCGGAGCAGAAACCGTGAAAGTACTTGTAGAAGAGACACAGGGAAGCCACACTGCGCCGGTGAGAAAGTGACTGTATCCGAGCTGCCAAGTCGGGATCGATCACATTGCAGATTCTGCGTTGAATTTTGTCAAGGAGTCCTAGGTAGATAGCAGAAGCACCCGACCAGATATGGCAGCAGTATTCAATGCACGGATGGATGGTAGATTTGTATATATGCAGGATTGTTTCAGACGGGAAAAAACTTCGTGGCTCGGCACAGAGAAGCGGCCTTCTTAGCAGTGGATTTAGCTATGGATTCTATATAGACATTTCACTTGAGGTCTGTTGTGAGAGTTAATCCGAGGTGGCGCAGTGTTTTATTTTCAGGGAGACTAGACTGATCCATGCTAATGGGGTGGTAGGAGCGATTGTCTGTGATGGTTAATAGATAGCAGCTTCGTTTTGGAAGCATTAAGATTCGCGAGCAATTTCTTACCCAAGTCCACCACGGATTGGAGGTCCTTTTCAAGCTCGGCAGCGAGGTTTGCTGTGTCAGCCTCGGCAGATTTTTGATCGAGGTGAGCATTGAATAAAACTTTATAACATGACGTTTTCCAATTCACTGCGTCCTTACGCTGAATTGAATCTCAACTTCTGTTATGTCTTCACAGTTAGCTTTCAGCTAATCAAGTCTCGTGTGAATAATCCACCTTGTAAAATTCAAATTGCAAATTCTGAAAAGTACGCTTAACTCAAGTAAAAAGAATTAAAAAGTAGCTGTATACAATGTACATTATTACATGTGTTTACTGGTTTCGTGATTTAGGACATCGTTAGAACATTTTCATATCCCTAAAGTAAGAGAAGCTACGTGGCGGCACCCAGTTCCTCCTCATTTAAAGAGAAACAAATATTTTTAACTAGTTGTCTATTCAGAACGGAGGCGATCAGGGATATCTATGGCTTGTTGGAAAATATAGTGCAGTGGTGTCCTATAGCTGTCTTCAAGACTTTTAATTCAGAGTAGCCACTCACTTAGAATGGTTACCAAGCAAGCTACAGTTCTTTCATTATTTAATCCATAGTTAGAGGGGGAATATACGTATTCAAAGTGTAAATAAACCCTTCTACAAGTTTAGAATTTGAACTCTTAAGTACCTACAGCCATTAAATTACCTGATTTTAATTGTTATGCCCCATCTCTTAGTTGTCCGAAATCTTTTTAAACCGACCAAAATTCAAATTTCTTCTTCTTCTTCTTCTTCTTCTTCTTCTTCTTCTTCTTCTTCTATGTGCCCTGTCCTTTCAGGACGTAGGCGATCATGGTTTTCCACATCTCCCTATCTCTGGTGGCTCTTAGCACGCTTTCTTCTGTTACACCACGCAACCCTCGTTCTGTCATCCACCTGATCAGGCGCTTCAAATATGTTATCCGCTGCTTTCCCCTGTCTGTTTTTCTCTCTATCTGGCCCGTTAGTATCAGATTCTCCAAGCCTTCTTCCTCATTGCATGTCCCAGGAACGTTAGCTGTCTCTTCCTGATGCTCAATATTAATTTCCTTTTCGTTTCCATCCTTTCCAAAACCTCATCATTGCTGACATGCTCGATCCATGATATCCGCAGCAGCCTTCTGTAGAACCACATTTCAATTGCTTCAATTTTTTCCTTCATCTTTGATGATATTGTCCAGCATTCACTGCCATATTGAAAAACTGACATCTCATAGCAATCCAGTACTCTCTTCTTTGTCTCTAGCGAAAATTTCCTATCTCTTAATACCCTACTCTGTCTGTTAATACTCTAAATATCCAAGTTAAATATTTATTTTCTTATCACTTCCAGTTCAGTTAAGCGTCATACATGATACACGCTTGGGCGATCATTACCTCAAAAGAGACATGACTGACTGGGCAGAAGATTATCCCGCAGTAGGTTGTCATTACTTTCTGTAGTAGATTGGTTGCCAGTCAAGGCTGAAGAACCCTGTCTGTACTGTTATTTAACCCATAACTAGAGGGAATAGACGGATTAATACCTTTCCCAAGGACATTTGCGCGTAAGTGAATGCAAGGAAATTTAACTGGAACTCGCCTCCTTATCATTTTATGATGCCTAAAAGACAAGCTCAACAACAAAAATAGGCAACACAAATAAATAGTAAAGAAAATAAACATGTAATTAAGCTGTTAACTTCTTTTCCTATTTACAGTGTCCTTTTAGGACGGGGACGATCATGTCGTTCACAAATTCTTATTTCTTGTAACCCTGAGCTGTATTTTTCCCTTTTCCAAAACACCTGCTATCCATTCACACTAGATCGTCATGTAGTTGACCTGCAGTCTACCCTCATCTCTCTTGCCCCTGATATTCTCTCTGACAGTTAAACTTTTCAAAGCCTTCTTTCTTCATTATGCATCGAATATATTTCTCTCTTTCTGATTCTGAGTGTAAGCGATCATTTTACTCTATTTACGTTGTTCGGACTATTATCCTCATATTTACTGCTATTTTATAACGTTTCAGCCGTTGTACACTCCGGCCTTCTTCCTGTGCTAGAAATTTCGAACCGAACCCTTTATTACGATCACTGGGGTATATTATTCTCATTCTATGTGCAATGGCTCTTCTGATAGCCATGTAGTTATCTCCCTTTACCTTAACTTTCTAAGTTATTTGTCCATACTGCTGTAGCCTGGTATTGAACTCACAACTCTCACAACGTCTATATCCACTATAGATATAGATGTTGGTTAGTTCCAGTGACTTGACTCAAAGAGTTCTCTTCGTCTATGGAGAAACTTTCAACGCTACCGAAAGAAAAAAAAGTTTAGAAGGAAATTCATATCAAAATTAGAAAAGAGGACCTGAGAAAACTATTTCCTGTAAAATAGTTTTAATAAAAATATTTTTATAAATTTCAATCAACAGTAATATTGTTTAGTCATTTCTCACTCCTCTTTGTTGCTTAATGCTAAAGTTAAGACTAATACGATGTCTTGTATTGAAAAGAACGGCTAGCAAGTTCATAACACAAACCCTAACCCTGCCGTATTAAGTATGATCCTGCATGGATGGCTATTACTATGGTTTTTTGCTGGACCTATCTGAACTAAATAAGCAATTAAATGGCCATACCACCGGCCATCACTACTGTTGTACCTCCGATCCTTACCTGGTGCTCCGTAATTTGTAACCCTGTGTCAGACTATGCTAAACCTAGAAGATGTCAAGAAGAAGCGTTGAAGATGATATAATAGAAAGTTTTTTTCTCAGAAAATCTTTTTTTCGAGCGGTGTATCGCCATTGCGTTGTGGTGAAGTGGATATCGACACGGGACGACAAATCGGGGAACAGAGAGCGAATTCTAGTTGAATTCCTTGCATTCACTTACGTAGAAATAACCTTAGGAAAGGTATGAATCCGTCTCGTCCTTCCAGTTATGGGTTAAATAATAGGAGAGACTGGGTTCTATAGCCTTGACTGGCAACCAGTCTACCTCAGAAAGCAATGGCAACCTACTGTGGGATAATCTTCTGCCCGAAGCCTATTACACGTATAGCACTTAACTGACTGACTGTATCGCCATTCATCAAAGGAAACGTCACCACGAACCGACCGATTTTTACTGCCACCTTTGACGTTTCTCTCCTACACAGCTGACGATTTCCACTGCCAACAACGTCATTCTAGTTCTTGCGTCTATTATTATATTCACTCCCACGCATTCTGTATAAGAGCCGCCTACGACATTAATGAAAACAAATAAATAACGAATAATCGATAGGAGTGGCAGTGGAATTCCGAATTATGTTCGTCGTCGTCTTCTTCTACTACGCATGCGCACACACACAACCACCCGCGCTTGCATACACATTTCGATTGACCAGTAACAAGCAAAGCTGACGTTAGAACGCTTGTAGTAATTTAAGCTCTCTCTTGGAACAGTGCGCTGTGCGTGATTGAAGGTGTGGGAAGGTGTGGGCGTTGTGCACTCAATCCAGCTCGCTTTAATCCACGTTCTTACACGTGGGCTACGGCGAACGTTCACCTGGCTGCGATGTTCACGCTTCCAGTGATAGCATCTTGGATGGCATCGAAACTCAAGAATCAATACGCCCTTCTCTTGCTTCTTCTCTTTTCTTTTCCCAATCTCCTCAAATCCTTTGTCTCTTCTGTGGTACACGCCCTTGAGTGAATCTGCACATTTGCGCAATTAAATCCAATGGCGAAAATAAGACAAAGCGACGTCCTGGGTTCGAAAGCAAGAAAATACGGCAGTCAATGTAAAAATGTGAAGCATCAAAGGAAAAAGAATATAGACTACCTTTTAATTTTATTGAGATTAATAAAATTATATACATTTTAGCAGTACTAATAGCAGACATAGACACATACAAATATATATATGAGCAATCATAGATATTAACAGTCATAGATAGAGAAGGATCGAGAGAGACAGACAGACAGATATGAACAGACTGAGATAGATAGATAGATAGATAGATAGATATGAACAGACAGAGAGAGTAAGACAGACAGACAGAGAGAGAAAGAAACAAGCACTTGGAGATAGATAGATAGAAGATGAATGAATGAGACAGACAGACAGACAGACAGACAGACAGACAGAGAGACAGACAGAGAGACAGAAACAGACAGAGAGAGAGACAGACAGACAGAACAGACAGAGATAGATAGATAGATAGATAAGGGAAACACCGACAGACAGACAGACAGACAGACAGACACAGTGAGATCGAGAGAGAGAGAGACAGACAGAGATACAGACAGACAGACAGATAGATATTGAACTAACTGAGAGAGATAGATAGATGAACATACTTAGGTAGATAGATAGATAGATAGGAACAGACTGTGTAAGACAGACAGACAGACAGACAAGGAACAGACTAAGACAGACAGACAGACAGACAGAAACACCGAGATAGATAGATAGATAGATAGATAGATAGATAGATAGATAGATAGATAAGTGAACAGACTGAGATGGATAGATAGATAGATAGATAGATAGATGAATAAGACCGAGACAGATAGATAGATAGATAGATAGATAGATAGATAGAACAGACTGAGATAGATAGATAGATAAGATGATAGATAAGTGAACAGACTGAGATAGATAGATAGATAGATAGATAGATATGAACAGACTGAGAGGCAGACAGATAGATAGATAGATAGATATGAACAGACTGAGATAGATAGATAGATAGATAGATAGGAACAGACAGAGACAGACAGACAGACAGACAGACAGAAATAGATAGATAGATAGGCAGGCAGACAGATAGATAGATAGAAACAGACTGAGATAGAGACAGACAGACAGATAGATAGATAGATAGAAACAGACAGAGACAGACAGATAGATAGATAGATAGATAGAAATAGATCGAGAGAGACAGACAGACAGATAGATAGATAGTAAGACCGAGATAGATAGATAGATAGATAGACAGGAACAGACAGACAGACAGACAGACAGACAGATAGATAGATAGAACAGACAGACAGACAGACAGACAGACAGAAGGAAGGATCGAGAGACAGACAGATAGATAGATAGAAATACATAGATAGATAGATAGATAGATAGAAACAGACGGAGGGGGGGGGGGATAGATAGATAGATAGATAGATAGAAACACCGAGACAGACAGATAGATAGATAGATAGATATGAACAGACTGAGATAGATAGATAGATAGATAGATAGAAACAGACAGACAGAGAGAGACAGATAGAAACAGACAGATAGATAGATAGATAGATAAGTGAACAGACTGAGATAGATAGATAGATAGATAGATATGAACAGACTGAGAGAGACAGACAGACAGACAGACAGACAGACAGACAGAACAGACTGAGACAGACAGATAGATAGATAGATATGAACAGACAGACAGACAGATAGATAGATAGATTTATGAAACAGACTGAGATAGATAGGCAGACAGACAGACAGACAGACAGCTGAACAGACTGAGATAGATAGATAGATAGATAGATAGATAGATAAGTAAACAGACAGACAGACAGACAGACAGATACATCATCTAGATAGATAGATAGATAGATACATACATAGATAGATAGATAGATAGATAGATAGATATGAACAGACTTAGATAGATAGATAGATAGATAGATAGAAACAGACAGACAGACAGATAGATAGATAGATAGATAGATAGATAGATAGATAGATAGATAGATAGATATGAACAGACTGATAGATAGATAGATATGAATAGATTGAGATAGATAGATAGATAGAACAGACTGAGATAGATAGATAGATATGAACAGACTGAGACAGACAGATAGATAGATAGATAGATCGAGAGAGATGGAGGAACAGACTGAGATAGATAGATAGATAGATATGAACAGACTGAGACAGATAGATAGATACACAGTGACTGAGTGATAGATAGATAGATAGATAAGGAACAGACTGAGACAGACAGATAGATAAGTGAACAGACTGAGATAGATAGATAGATAGATATGAATGAATGAGATAGATAGATAGATAGATATGAACAGAGATTCGAGAGACAGACAGACAGATAGAAACAGACCGAGACAGACATAGATAGATACATAGATAGATAGATAGATACATTTACGAACAATTGAGATAGATAGACAGACAGAAAGAAACAGACCGAGACAGACAGACAGACAGACAGTGACTAAGACAGACAGACAGATAGATAGAAACAGACTGAGATAGATAGATAGATAGACAGACAGACAGACAGATAGATAGATAGATAGATAGATCGAGAGATAGATAGATAGATAGATATGAACAGACTGAGTGATAGATAGATAGATAGAAGGAACAGACTGAGATAGATAGATAGATATGAACAGACTGAGACAGAGAGAGACAGAGAAGGAACAGACTGAGATAGATAGATAGGCAGAAATCAAGAATTGATAGATAGATAGATAGACAGAACAGACAGACAGATAGATAGATATGAACAGACTGAGATAGATAGATAGATAGATATGAACAGACTGACATAGATAGATAGATAGATAGATAGAAACAGACGGAGATAGATAGATAGATAGATAGAAACAGACTGAGATAGATAGATAGATAGATATGAACAGACTGAGATAGATAGATAGATAGATATGAACAGATTGATAGATAGATAGATAGATAGAAGACCGAGAGAGACAGATAGATAGATAGACTGAGATAGATAGATAGACAGACAGACATGAACAGACTTAGATAGATAGATAGATAGATAGATATGAACAGACTTAGATAGATAGATAGATAGATAGAAATACATAGATAGATAGATAGATAGATAGATAAGTGAACAGACTGATAGATAGATAGATAGATAGATATGAACAGACTTAGATAGATAGATAGATAGATACATACATAGATAGATAGATAGATAGATAGATATGAACAGACTTAGATAGATAGATAGATAGATAGAAACAGATAGATAGATAGATAGATAGATAGATAAGTGAACAGACAGACAGATAGATAGATAGATAGATATGAACAGACTTAGATAGATAGATAGATAGATAGATATGAACAGACTTAGATAGATAGATAGATAGATAGATAGAAAGAACAGACAGACAGACAGACAGACAGACAGACAGAAATAGACTTAGATAGATAGATAGATAGATAGATATGAACAGACGGACAGACAGACAGACAGATACATACATAGATAGACAGACAGACAGACAGACAGGAACAGATAGATAGATAGATAGATAGATAGATAAGGAAATAGATAGATAGATAGATAGATAGATAGATAAGTGAACAGATAGATAGATAGATAGATAGATAGATATGAACAGACTTAGATAGATAGATAGATAGATAGATATGAACAGACTTAGATAGATAGATAGATAGATATGAATGAATAGATAGATAGATAGATAGATAGATATGAACAGACTAGATAGATAGATAGATAGATAGATGAACAGACTTAGATAGATAGATAGATAGATAGATATGAACAGACTTAGATAGATAGATAGATAGATGGGTATTGTCATAGATAGATGGGGATAGTCATATATAGATAAATAAAAATATTCATAGATAGATCGATAGTCATAGATAGGTCTATAGATAGATATGAATAGTCATTGATAGATATTAAATGTTAGATTTATGAATACTTATAGATAAATATATATGAATAATCATAGATAAGAATAGATTTAGATATGAATCGTCTTAGTTGGATATGAACAGTCATTGATTGATATATACGCACGGATCCAAATAAGACTGAAAATGTACGTGATAAGTGTTAATGGAATAATTGTGCAATGTCAGTATTGTGACAGTAATGACACTCCTCCTGTCGTTAGTATCAACAATCGAATTACAAACCCGCTTGAGTGCCTGATACTCTCAAATGCAACGAACCTCGTAGATTGCAGCGGCTACACTGAGATAGATGGACAGTTAAACAAGCAAAATACTCAACTATTTGTAGAAACAATATTTTCTACTCTCTCTCTCTCTCTCTCTCTCTCTCTGTAGCACACACACACACGCAAACCCATATACGGAAAGAACGAACTAACGAACAAAAAAAAGAAATTTATCCAATTTAGCTTCTTCTTGTATAAGACTAAATTAAGAAAAATGGAATAAGAAAAAATGTATTGTATTCATTTTCTATGTGAGGAGGACTTGTGTGTCTTACATATTAGCTGTCAAACTTACTTCGTTTTTCATGACACAATCTATACACAAAATCGAAAAAATGCAAGGATACTAGAAAATCTAAAAAAAAAATTAAATCTATCTTGTCTGCTATATTTAATGAAATATGTTTAAAAGAAAGACTTCTGTCCAAATATGTATTAATTGATTAACATATATATACACTACTGGCCATAATTATTAGGCCAGCCCAGTGTTTTAAAAGAAATGTTGTATTTCATACTATTTTTTAGCATTTACTGCCAAATAAATAATTGTAAACGAAAATAGAATGGTTCTTTTATTAATATTGCACAATAACATGTGCATCAAATGAATTTATAAATATTTAATAATTACCTATATTGCAGTTTCATCAATGAAAGAATGAAGAAAATTTGAGGGTGATTCGGACGAGTTCATCTTTGCTTCCATGTTTAGCAAAATTTTTTTCTAACCGCTGCTTCGAGATGTTGCACAAGTCCGAAAGTATATTCGTCATCCGCATACAAACCTGTTTCGCTGTAACACAGCTCATCAGTGTGGCTAGACATCCACTTGCTTCTGGCCGATATCGAAACTCAACCGATTTGGTGTCGGTCGGAGTATATATATATATATATATATATATATATATATATATAGTCATCCGCAGACAGATCTGTTTCGCTTTATCACAGCTCATCAGTACGGTTAGACAGCCGATTGCTTTTTACCCAGGATTGAAACCCGACCGAATTGGCGCCAGTCGGCGATTCTACCTCTGAGCTACGGGCGCTCGGTAGAAGGAGGCAGACTTTTTAGCGTGTATATTATCATTATACACGCCCAATCGCTATATATATATATATATATATATATATATATATATACATATATATATATAATTTGCAGGTTTCATGGAAGCATTATTAATAAAAAAAGAAAAATCATACACTTAATAATAACAATAATGAACACGGCAACAATATGCTTACCGTCTTCGAAATATAACATACATAAATTCTACACATATTCAGTTTCATGTAAAATAATGTTTAACCGTGATAATGGCTAAAAGTATAGCCGAAAACGCTTGGAAACAGAACATTTTGAAAATTCCGATGTAATTTGATTCCTTAAAAGACAAAAACAATAAGAACGCATGAAAAATCATATAAAAAACTTAGTGATAATACCTTGTCTGTCATTTTTAATTAAACATGCATAAAAGAGTGATTGTTGCCCAAATACACTATATTTATATAATCGATTACTTATTCTCTTAATACGTACACCGATAGTTTTTTTAATAGGTTTACATATATGTGTGTTTTAGGCCCGTCGCAAAATGGGAGCCTCTTTCCTAGAAAATCATTTGTTCTCTTGTTAAAAAGACGCTATTTATTTTAACGTGCACATCTTTTTTCATTCTCCCATTCCTGATTTAAGGAAGCCCCAACTTAAAATACTCTAGTGAAGTGCCTTGTGTCTATTCACCCCTTTCTACATCTTAAATCTTTCACTCTCTCTCCCTCTCTCTCTCTCTCTCTCTCTCTCTATATATATATATATATATATATATATATACACTTGTGTATTTAGGCAGCAAATTTTCTTATCGATATGTTAGATCAAATAAATTGCAAATACTGTGTGTTCTTATTTTTAATAAAATCCGTTCATAATCACGGATAATCTTTCGCGTATTATAATTGAAATCTGTAAAAAATGAGCTGTAGCTTTGACAGATGATTTTATTATTCATTTCTCAATGTTCCCAAATACTTTCAATCGCCTTACGAGATCATCTTCAGGAGTTTGTCGTAAGAAAAATAACCGCAAAACTTTGTTGCTAAAAATTACCATAAATTTTCTTCTTACTTCAAATATAACGGTTGACAAATTGCTTATCGTTCATTAGAACATGAAAATGATCTACAATGGAATTTTTTTTATTTTGTAATGTCATGGTCATGCACGTGTTCAAGCATGAAAAACATTGTTCTTTTAGAGAGAGAGAGAGAGAGAGAGAGAGAGCGAATAAACGAGATTATAACTTCTACTATTTTTCAATTTGCATATGAATCTAATAATACTTTCACTTTTTCTTTGTCTTTCTAACAAGAAGTTCATTCATATTCGCACACCCACCCATATCCTACAAATACACGCACGCTGCTCTTCGATATCATACCTATTTTTCACTGTCGAGCTATTTATAGCTCCTTCAGTCGACAGGCTCTCCCTCCCACTCAGAACAACGGATGCGCCTACACACAACATAGTTTCTCCTGATCAATCTATCACCTAATAGAGAAGATCTGTTATTTCTTCGTTCACCGACTTTGTTTACCCGAATCGATATCTGCGTCTTTGTGTCCCCGCGCTCTGACGTAGCCGTGACGTCAATGATGACGTAGACGTTATCGATGGAAAACTGACTAAATTTGCCGATAAAACTTGGGATAAAAACGTTATATGGCGTACTATATGATTCTCATAGGAAATGCTTTTATACTTGATAACATTGGGAAGAATTGTTTCAGAACCAAATTCACTTGAAGTCGTTTACAGTAATAATAACGATAAAGATTTAAACTAAAAATATTCTATCCTATGAGGACCAAGACATGTTTTTAACATCTTTATAAAAACGGATATGCGTTGTGATGCAGTAGATATCGGCTCGGAACGAGAAAATCGGACAGCCGAGTTCGAATTCCAGTTGAATTTGTTGCATTCACTTTCGCGCAAATACTCTTTGGGAAAGCTATTAATCCGTCTCTTCTCCCTCCAGATATGGGTTAAATAGCAGAACAGATTGAGTTCTATAGCCTTAGTTGGTAACCAGTCTACCGTAGAAGTAATAGCAATCTACTGTGGGAAAATCTTCTGCCCAGCCAGCCATGTCTTTTTCCAGACATGATCGCCTAATCGTGTATCACGTATAGCACTTAACTGACTGATAGTAACACCACACCCATATGTATCTTGCGATATATATGTTTTTAAGCTAAATATATATAAATATATAATGTTTCTTAAAACTGACATTTGGAATATATATATATATATATATATATATATATATATATATATATATATATATATATATAGTTTATAAAAATTTTAGATTATTACAATGGGTAATACATATTTCACCGCGTCCTGATGTTATTATAGCGGCTCGTCAGACCGAAATGGTACAACAGTATATCAAAATATATTACTCTGTTAAATTAAATAAATGAATTTAACATTGAGTTCTCTTGAGTTCGTCTCTATCGGAATTTACCTGGATTGTATACAAAGTGTACTATGCTGTGTGTGCGTGCGTGCGTGCGTGTGTGTGTGAGTAAAATAATGTGAAGAAAGGATAATAAGAAATTTCCTGTTCCTTAAAGTTTATTTTACGTTTTACAGTGCTCAATACAAACGTAGAGCTAAATGCTAATATGATTTCTGGAGAAAAATAATTTCTATCAGTCACCCCAAACATGGTCGCTTGAAGATGGAGTCATAGTAAAAATATGATTCTGTTATGGGGAAACACACCTATTCTTCAGATAATGGACTCTTCCTCCTGTATTAATAAGAGTTAACAAGAAGTGCTTGGAAAGTTCATATGAGTTCTTTAGACTTCTATTAGAGTTCAGTACAACTACTAGGCAGTTGATATTAGTCGGCAGTTAGCCGAACACTAAGGAGTCAGCTTTCAGTGGAAGATTACCAAGTTCCTAATATTTTGGGTACGTTAAGTCGATTAGCAACCGACATAGCACGATTATAACCTTCAGTGGGAAAACTAGTCCACAACAGATTCTGAAACATGAAAAATTCTGTGTGACGAAAATTTTGAATTAAGTATATTACAATCATATATGTATATATAAACATGCTTTGTTAAAAACGAACGACAAAAATCAAAAATTTTAAAAAAATCTTCCTTGTCGGTCGTTTTAACAAGACATGTTTAAAAAAGGTTGCTGCCCAAAATATATATATATATTTAAGCACACACAGATTATACATACATATATATATATATATATATATTTTTTTTTTTAAACATACACAGATTATATATATATATATATATATATATATATATAATCTGTGTATGTTTAAAAATCTCTATGACAATTTATTGCAAATTCTTTTGCAGTTAAAATGATTTTTTTGTAATTTAACATTTTAGAAAATGTCTAAAGTATTTGGGTTAAAAAAACTATTATACCTTTTTGATGAATGTCATCTTAACATCAAGAAACTGATTAAACAATTGGAATGGATCAGTGTAAATATAAGTAGACACGCTATCTCTATATTATTCAATGAAACTTGTTTGCATTAAGATATGCTGAATACACACACACACACACACACACACACACACACATATATATATATATATATATATATATATATATAATATTTTTGATATATTACAATTTCAGTGGGTAATACATATTTCACCGCACAATTATGACCTGGCGGCTCGTCAGACCCAAAAGATACAAATGATACAACAGTTGATATTCAAAATATTCCCCCCCCCCCCCGTTTTTCTTTTGTTTTTTGTTTTTTGCACAGACGATCCCATGTCCATATTTAGAATAGACATTTGTACCGTTACAAATGTCTATTTTGGGTGGTGGGGTGTTATTCTCTTATCCATCAAATATCAAATATCGACAATTGGGTGTACGGCTTTGAGGTTTTTATTTGAACGTAGATGTGAAAAACTATCTCTACCGCTTATATATCTTCCTGATACCCGGTTCTTAAAATGTATGTACAACTAGGTCAACAACCTGTTTTAAACTATGGAGCAGCCACCGACATGTGTGAGGCGCGAATCAATATCTGGTGGTTATGACGGTACCTTTCAGTTCTAACCACTGTTGCAACTAGCTTTCCTGATACTCCGAAATTACAGTGAGTGCAAAATTTATTTTGGTATCTCTTATGGCGAGTCTAATACACAAAGGTCACTCTAGATTAACTTCTCTGAGAATAATAGTTTCTTATTGACAATTTAATTCATATCATTTAATATTGACCACATATTACAGGTACAAAGACGTGAACAGACTCAGGTAATTCGACTGAGAATCCAAAAACAGAGAGAGCCAACCACTTGTTTACACAATGGCGTCCTATAAACGTGCAAATCCTATGCGAATCTGTACCTGATTGCTATGAGGTTACCTTCTGTTATCTGCTATTTCTTTGGCTTGGACCAAGTGAAAAGCATGCGAACAGATAGGTAATCCAACTGAGAATCAAACACATATTGAGATTCGACCACCTGACATGAGGCAGTGAAACAGCCCCTGGTTGCTATGAGGTTACCTTCTATCATCTGCTATTTCCTTGGCTTTGATCACAGACTACAAGTAGAAACACATGAACAGACTAAAGTAATTCGCTTGAGAATCAGAGAGAATCGACCACCTGCCTAGATACTATAAGGCAGCAAATTTGCAACTTGCTGGTGTAATAATATCTTCTATCAGCTGCTATTTCCTTGGCTTGGAATACATACTACATGTGGAAACTCGTGAACAGTCTGAGAGAAATGCGAATCGACTGGAAATCAAATAGAGATTTAGTCTGAGAAAGAACAATTGCCGGTTAGGAAAAAAACTCATTGTAAGTGAATGCAAAGAATTCGAATTCCAGTTGAATTCCTTGCATTCACAAAAAACGCACTAATACCCTTGGGAAAGGTATTAATTCGTCTCTTCTCTCCAGTTATGGGTTAAATAATAGGACAGATTCGGTTCTATAGCCATGGCTGGCAACCAGTCTACCGCAGAAAGCAATGGCAACCTACTGTTGGATGATCTTCTGCTCAGTTAGTCATGTCTCTTTCGAGACATGATCTCCCAAAGCGTGTATTACGTATGGTACTTAACTGACTGACTGCCGAATTATTGATTCTACGGGACAACAGCCTAGTGGATTAAAGCGACGTTTCGTGAATTCTCTGGCATAGTAATTGTAAGTTCAATTCCTGGATCGAGTAGTGTGTTCTTAGACTTCAGTGGAAACGGGCGAGCAATAATTCAGCAATATAAAAATAAGAACTAGACGAGATATCCCTAAACTGGGCAGTGGAATGAGAACAGTCTATCCCGTAAAATAAATAAAGGGTTCTTTTCAATCTTTGGGTCGTGGAGAGTGTACTTTAACTCAGTAGAAAACGGTAAGTGCAATAATTGAGCAGTACAAAAAATAAAAACTAGACGAGATATCCCTAGACACAGACAGTGAAACGAGAACTGTCTACACCGTAGAATTAATAAAGGGTTTTGTTATGAATTCCCTATAGGTTCCCCAGATCGATATACATCTGATGAAGGCCGGATGACACAATGGCCAAAACAATATGATAACAACAACAAAGATGAGAAAGATATTCCGAATGTAAATAGTGTAAATCGTTGTTTAGTATTATTGTTCATTTGAGAGCTATTGATTGAGATGAGCATTTTCCGAACGATCGCAGCTAGCTTGATAAATAAGATAGATACCAATCAACTGCGCCAAATAGATATGTTTAAACTGCTATAGTTAAATAGACCGATGGAAGGGCGACCTGTATTGTATCGGTGTTGAAACCATCAAGGATTCTATCAAACTGTTTGAAGTGCAGCGTGTGTCTTTAAGCATAACCAGATATTTTGAAGTGATTGCTTGAACTCTGATGTATTTGCACTCATACACCGCTGAGCAAACAAAATGGTTTTGTTGCTATCTCTTTGGTCTTATTGGTTCCATATATTTTTAATTGTTCTACCAGACTAGAGAACATTTCAAACATCGGCTTGTCTCGTGAGTTAATGCTTTGATCGGTCAAAATCAGCGGATAGTGAGCTTTAAATGACCTCTCATTGTCGCAAGCAAAGTAGATGGCGTGTGGAAACTTAGCAAAACTAAGACAACAATGCCCTAGTCTTGATCAAACCAACGATACCAAAAGTGAAAACATGGCATTAAGTTGAGAGAACGACTTGGCTGCAGAAGTTGCCGGAAGAAGGCTAATGTTGTCTGTTAACTATCTTAAGGACGTCACTTCGGATTACATGTCTAGTTTTACTTACATAGCTTTTCAATGCGTGGCAGTGGTATTTAACACAAAGTGTTCCTTCTAGTTCGAGCGCCATCAGGAGAAAGATGGAATTGTGCCTTTTCCAAAGGTATTAGTGCAAGATGAACGAAACAGACTCGGTCACTATTTGAACATTGCACGCTGATTATGCTATCAACGCATCCATACGTTGTTACTTGCATATGTTTTCTTGTATCTCATGCTTAGATATGTGTGTTTTAGGCCCGTCGCCAAATGGGAGCTTCTTTCCTAGAAGAATCATTTGTTCTCTTGTTAAAAAGACAAACATACAGGTAGGCATTTGAGGATTTAAATACGATGTCTCTTCAAGAAGTATATAATTATTTAATAATAAAAAATAGGAAACAGTCAGCCTAGGGCAATACTACTATTCCCGTTCAGACTATACACAATATCCCTAGTATACATTTCCCTTTTCAAAATCATCTGCAAAGTCATATTTCGGGAGTACCATCAGCTGCCTGATAACGTTATCTTTAATTTCGCCCAAAGCTTTTAAACAGTTGTTTTAGCTTTTACATAAGCTAGAAGTATTTTTCTTTATGTGCCGTTTTTCCTTCAGGGCGTAGGCTCTCTACAGATTTCTTGTAGCTCTTAATAAAGTCTCTCTTTTTGTTATTTCTCCTAAGCCTTATCGGCCATCCATATACTCAAACGCACTAAATATGTTATGCGTTGTCTTTCTCTGTTTCTTTTGTCCTCTATCAGTCCCTTGGGCATCAGATTTTTCAAGCTCTCCTTCCTCATTATATGCCTTGGAAAATCATAACTGTCTCCTCATGATGTTAAGTATTAGTTTAGTTGTTTTTATTTTCTCTAAGAGTTTGTCGTTTTTCACACGTTCAGTCTACGGTATCGTCATCGTCTTTCCGTAGAACCGCATTTATGTTGCTTCGAGTCTCCACTTCATCTTTCAGGAGATCGTCCAGAATTCACTACTACATAAGAGTACAGATACGTCACTGAAACATAAGAGTACAGATACGTCACTGAAGCAAATCTGAAGAGTACTGGAGCAAAGATTACATACCCCAAATGGCCGATTATTTTCTAGTCTAACCAACTATAATGACAGACATCTTTGCTTACATTCATATATGTAGAGCGTGTAACTGTCTTACTTACTTTACTATGGCGCAAGGCCACCCACAACTAGGACGTTTTCTGACAGAAGTTGAAAAGTGCGACACTTGTAGAATCCTTAGATAGCAACAGCCAGTAATCTGTTGAAGTTGAAACTGACAGCTCAAATCTACCCAGCAAATTGGTGGGTGGTTTATATGACAGCCTGGGAGATTCCACTCTGCCATGTAGGCAAGTCTATTCTGTAGATTCTGATTGGGTGATGATTCCAATGTGGATATTGTGCTCAATAAAGATCAGCACAATATCCACTCAATGGGTGAGAAGAGAGAGTGACATGTATTGAGTTACAACCCTGTTTGTTTTTGTCTGCCAACTGGACGCTAGTTGGAAACATCCTTGTGAAGATGAGTTTCATGCTTTTAATTGTTCAACACTGAGATTCGAAGGCGAATCAGAATGGCCAAGGATGCATTCAAGAAGCTGAGTAGAGTAATGAGAGACAGGAAAAATTTGCTAGAAACAAAAAAGAAAGTACTGGATTGTTATGTAATGCCTGTTCTTCAATATGGCAGTGAATGCGATGTTTACATAAGAGTGATGGTTTGTCTACGTTTTTAAGTTACGTTCTTAATATATATATATATTACTTTTCCTTTTTAATATTCGGAATGTTATATATATATATATATATATATATATATATATATATATATATTACCTTTCCTTCTTAATATTCGGAATGTTATATATATATATATATATATATATATATATATATATATATATATATATAAATTAAAAAAGGATTAATTCAATGATGTTGGATGATCATTTCGATATGTAAATCCCCACGGGGGATAACACATCACCTCAGCAACAGAAAAATCCTTTCAGAAGCTGGAGAAATATCAGTCTAATTTTCCTTTTAAAATATATTTGCAAAGAAATTAAAAAAGAAAAGAAAAAGAAAAAGATAAAACAAAATAAAATCAAATAAACAAGAAAAAAAAACTGACTTCGTCTGGGTTTGCAAAAAAAGGAAAGAGAATTGTAACTTAAAAATTAACAGACGGCCGTGTTGAATTGATGTAAGGTTAAGCAACACTGAAAAAAGGTGGGAGATAAGAGAGATAAAGGAAGGAAGGGAGGGAAAAAGAAAAGAAAAGAAAGAAAAAAATTTTATATATCACAGACGCTGGACATATTCAAAAACCTAACTTCCCAAAAACGTTGAAGTATTAGAAAAAGGCCTTTACTTAAAAAGGCATAATTATTTTTAAAGGGAATAAAAAGATATAGGATTTTAAATATTTTTTTTAAAATTAGGTCATTTGATTTAAACTAAATAAAGACATCGCTAGGTAAAAAAAAAAATTCATTTAAATTTTATACATACATATAGAAGTACACATACACACACATATATATATATATATTTTACTTTTCCTTCTTAATATTCTGAATGTTATATATATATATATATATATATATATATATATATATATATATATATTACTTTTCCTTCTTCAAGTGTTTTTTCTTGCTGGTCTATCGACTTTTCTAGATTTTACCCTTTTAATATTTCCCGGGTCTCTTTTTCCTTGACATTCTTAAACCAGTTTGTCTTCCTACTTCGCGTCTTGCCATTCCATTCGATCGATGTTTTATTAGTTCGATTATCTTTGTTCAACCTTTTCACACTTTCAACGTTGTGTTTCCTTCACCCAGTAATAATAGCTGGCCTCGCTTTGAATTTTTTTAGCTTATTATTTTTTGAACTGGCATTATCCCAGTAAAGGAAGTAAAGTCACTAATACACAAACGATTACAGGGTGTCGAAAGAATTAAGAACAAAAACAAAGTATCAGATTCTCCAAGCCATCCTTCCTCATTGCATGTCCCAGGAACTTTAATTGTCTCTTCCTGATGCTAAATATTAATTTCCTTTTTGTTTTCATCCTTTTCAAAACCTCATCATTACTCACATGCTCGGTCCATGATATGCGCAACATCCTTCTGTAGAACCACATTTCAACTGCTTCAAGTTTTTCTTTCATCTTTGATGATATTGTCCAACATTCACTGTCATCTTGAAGAACTGACATCACATAGCAATCCGGTACACTCCTCTTTGTTTCTAATGAAAGTTTCCTGTCTCTTAATACTTTACTCAGCTTCTGGAACGCGTCCCAGGAACTACAGCTGTCTTTTCCTGATGTCAATTATCAGTTTCCTTTTCGTTTCTATCCTATCCAAAACCTCACCATTGCTCACATGCTCAGTCCATGGTATCCTCAGCATCCTGCTGTAGAACCACATTTTGGTTGCTTCAAGTTTCTCTTTCATCAATGATAAGAGTGTACAGTGTTCATTGCCATATTGAAGAACAGATATCACATAACAATCCAGTACTCTCTTTATTGTTTCTAGTAATTTTTTTCTGTCTCTCAATACTCTACTCAGCTTCTTGAATTCATTGTTGGCCATTCCGATTCGCCTTCGGATCTCAGTGTCGCACTTTCCATCTTCTGTCGGAAAACGTCCTAGTTATTTAAACTTCTGTACTTTTATTTGTTTAATCATTTCACCCCAAGCAAGGCATTCCACTGCCACTATTGCGCAAGGGGTTATATAGGGAAAGAGAAAGAGTGGTTAGATATAGAAAATGTCAGAAGGAGGGTGATAGATGGGTAAGGATATTGAGGCTGAGGGTTGGGTAGATGGGAAGAGTGTTTGAAAGAATGGATGAGAGTTAGTGTGTTAGGAGGTGTCTATTGACCTTACATTTAAACTTCTGGAGATTGTAGCCGTCGGGGAAGCAATCATGTGGAAGGGAATTCCACTGTCGGGAAGTGCGAGAAAAGAAACTGTTTGAGTAGAAATTGCGGTTGCATTTTATCGGTTTCACTGTAAAAGGGTGGGATCTAGTTGTTAATCTAGTATCTCGTGCAAATTAGTACCTAGGGGGCACCAGTGATCTAAGTTCATCAGAGCAGAAGCCGTGAAAGTATTTATAGATGAGACACAGGGAAGCCACGTGGCGCCAGTGAGAGAGAGACTGCAACCGGTTGATTTTAGTATACCCCGCCTGTAGTTGTCATTTTAGGCTCCCCTTTTTTGCTGATTTATTTTACTGATGCATTCAGTTTTATTTGTAGACCTTTCTTTTTTAGCTTTCTTCAGCTATCTTCCGTAGGAGGCCTAATAGTTTCCTTTCCGTGTCTGCTATCAGCACTGTGTCTTCTGCATATCTTATATTGTTCAGATTGTGGCTGCCGATGATGTATACAGGCATGATTTCTAGGGCTCTCAGAATAGTCCCGCTGTACAAGTTGAATAGATCCGGTGTAAAGGACACATCCGTGTCTTACGCCTCTTTCTATCTTACTATATCTACTGAATTTGTTTCCTGTCCTTATGCAGGTAAATATTCTTGATTACTCTGTCTTTCCAAAACATGTCTAGGTTGCTGAGTATTTCTATCAAGTCTCTGTGGCATATTTTGTCGAATGTCTTTGCGTAGTCTATAAAACACAGGTACACATCCTTTTTTCATTTGCATTGCCCTTTCTGATAGCACTCTAAGAGTTTATCTGTTAATCATAATTCATCGTCAAGTTTGCAAGAGTAGACCCCTTGTGAATATCGAATTTACTACACTACGCTCTAACGTGATTGGCTTGTTCAATATCGCTTTACACCAGGTGACTTTATTGATCTTAAAATGAAGGTTGTAAAATGCGCGTTTTATTACGCGAAGTGGGAAAAATCCTAATCGATAGTATCGATTTTAATATTAATAATTCCTGACAATAGTTCATCAAGTGAATTTATTTGAGTGATTTTTTTTTACTCATTATCTTTCTTCTAAATATAATATTTTAACACCCATATGAAATGGAACTGAATAACTCTCGGTTAATCCCACTTACTGAAATCGGGGCCAAATAAATGAACAACATTTTTTTTTAAATTTCATAGCCTTTGTAGGAACTTACTCCTCACGTATTCGTGTATACATTTCTTTTGAAACAATCAAATTTCACAAGTTTTTTCATACAATATATATCAATCGATTTCAACCCAAGTAAGGTAGCTAAGCCACTAAGGCACAAATGTGTTACTGGACGTAAAAAAATTAGAAACAGAAACGTTACTAATGAGCAAGAAGAGGTAAGAGTAATCAGGACAGGAGATAGTGATTCACATTGTATTTAGATTTTTGCAGCTTAAAGTTGGCTGGAAAGTATGGAGCCGGAAGAGAGTTCCACAAGCAAGAAGTTCGAAATGGTTCTAACCTGTCTTTGGTGACTGGGAAAGACAAGCGTTCTTTTGATAAAGGGCAAAATAAAAAGAGGAAAGTAGATCGCTAAGTAAAGAAATCTCCACCTATCTCAAGTGAAGGGTAGTCGTATGTTTTCACGTCCATGCAAATCAAAATTCATTTCATAGTCGCTATCACACACACACACACATATATATATATATATATTTATATATATATATATATATATATATATATATATATATATATATATATATATAGTTTAATACTTAGTTTTAGGTTGGTTGATTTTGTGGCATGTCAACCTTTATTGCCAACTAAATGTTTTTATTTATTTTTTGGCTGGTAATACCTTTTTCTTTCAACAATTTATTGTTGTTTTTATATAAGTTTTGTGTCAAGTAATACTTTTTTCTTTTCGAGTACCAAGATTCATTGGGATTTGTTTTTTTTTAAGGGCTGGGTCCACAAGTCCTACCCTGTTATTTAACCCATAACTGGATATATATATATATATATGAGAGAGAGAGAGAGAGAGAGAGAGAGAGAGAGAGCTTATTGGAGGCTTAATCGGGGAGTTTGAATTCCAGTCTAATTCGCTACATTCACTTAGATATAAATACTTTTGGGAAGATTATGATGATTTTTAAGTGTAGATTAGATGCGACAGAAGGACAAAAGTATGGCGCACCCAGTGAGGATCAAACTGCAAACTCAGTAGTTCCCTCCCCTCCACCACAGATACGAGTAAATAGAAGGACAGAACAGGTTATAGCCTTGGTTGGTTACCTGTCTAGAAGTTGGAGAACTCAGAATCCAAAGCCTGAGGGGGGTTGTTTGGGGATATTATGACACATTATGTGCACCAGTTCTATGTGTGTGTGAGAGTTCAGTATGCCGCTTATTGAAATATTGCATATTATGCTAATATATATATATATATATATATATATATATATATATATAATGATAGCAAGTCCGTAAACGGAGAGAATAATCCAAAAAGATCTATTTAATATGAACTATAAAGCGATAGATCTGTATAGAGAGCTCAATGGATATTATCCAGAACAATATGATATACATAGAGAACTAAACAGTACATCATGTAAGGTGGTTATAAATTATCATTTATTTCGAGGAGAAAATATGCTCCCCTCTTCAGACCACTATTTCAGTCAAATATATATATATGAGTAAGAATAAGAACAATAATACCATGTATATATATATATATATATATATACATACAGACGTAAATGGAGTTTCAAAAATTTGATGACATTTTAGATGTACATTTCTGAATAACTACTAGGCAAATGAAATTAGGCTTAATGTTGATTAAAATAAAATTTATTTGGCAAAATTTGAATAAGAAATTCAAAGGTATGTAGACTTCATGAAGAATTTCTCAAGTTTTAAATATTCACATCTATCTTTAGAACGAGCTGCAGTTTGTAGGGTATCATTCGCAAGCATTACCTTGCCAAACGCAGAACTGTTTTGGGAGGAATCTGGGTTTCCAGACATGTTTTTCTTTTAGACTTTTTGGCACTTCGCAAATATGTCTTCGAAACCGGTTCGACCAACTCTCGGAATATTGTTGGTCGTTCAGATCCTTTTGTCCGGCACACACATCTTTCCTCTTTTAACTTTTTGTGTCAGTGAGTCAGTTAAGTGCCATACGTGATATACGCTTTGGGTGATCATGTCTCGAAAGAGACATGACTGACTGGACAGAAGATTATCCCGCAGTAGATTGCCATTGCTTTCTGCGGTAGACTGGTTGCCAGCCAAGGTTATAGAACCCAATTTGTCCTATTATTTAATCCATAACTGGAGCGAAGAGACGGACTAATACCTTTCCCGGGGATATTGTGCATAAGTGAATGCAAGGAATTAAACTGGAATTCGAACTCGATTTCCCGATTTGTCGTTCCAAGCCGATATCAACTGCACCACAACGTACACCATGCCCAAATCTGCATTGCAATTTTTAGCGAATCCTTTCACAGTTTTTTTTTTTTTTTTTGTTTGTTTATTTCACCGCATGCAAGGCAGTAAAGTGACTGAAACACAAGGGATTACTGGGTGTGCAAGAGTTAGAACTAGAAACATCGAATGGAAGCGAGAACAAAACTAGAGCAATCAGGAGGACAGTAGATAGCGATTGGCATTACGCGCACGCCGCAGAGCATATTCTAACGCGCAAAACGACTTTTCGTTTCCAGTTAATGGCATTTCTGTTCCTGAAAAAGCAAAAACATAAAACGGTTGACAAAATTCTGAGTTGTTTCTGCACATGTTGTTAAAACTGCGATTTCATTTGATTGGTTTTACTGTACTAGGTCCCATCCTTTTAAAATGAAACCAATCAAATGTAACCGCAATGTCTACTCTATCAGCTTCTTCTCGCCTCTGGAATTCCATTCCGTATACTTGCTTCCCTGAAATCTACAATCTCCAAGAATTTAAATGCAAAGTCAATTCTCATCTCTTATCTTCTTGACTCACATTCTTTCCCTGACAATCCTTGTATCATGTTCTTCTTCATTTACATATGCTGTCCTCTTCCTACCTGCATTCTTATCCTGTTCTTACTCATTCTCTGACTCCTCTGTAACTTGTTTCTCTCTCTCATCTCACCTCTTCTGCGCAGCAGTGGCAGTTCTGTCTTGCTTGGGGTGAAATGATTAAAAAAAAACTGCGATCATTTGAACGAGAATTGGTTAAGTTATTAGATTACGAAATAATGTCATTTCTTTGTAAAACTCGCTATGTGCGTGTGTGTGTGTGTGTGTGTGTGTGTGTGTGTGTGTGTGTGCGCGCTATATTTACGGTATAAATTGAAACAGTGTAATTCTAAAGTAGCATTATACTCTTAATTATACAAGAGCTGCAATTGGGGCGCAATTGTTGTTTCGTAACTTATCACCATTGTTATTCTCTTATGTTCTCTTCTGGTTGACGCTTCGACGTTTCTTTTTCAATTGTTCCTACCAAAATGACGATTCTCAATTGTTAGTCAATGAACGACTGACGTAAAAATGTGTGAAATTAATCCGCCTGCCCTACTGTTTACGTTACAGAAAATTGAACAAGTGAATGATCGCTATAGCTTTTCACGTCTATATCTGTCTAGGAAAGCGCTATTTGTTATATATATATATATATATATATATAGTGTGTTTGAGTGTGTGAATAAATTCGTGAAGACCGGAGTTACCCTGCAGATGGTGTAAATCGGTCGGATTATGAAGGTCTGGCCTGCCTGGTAATCCGGCTGAAACTCAATTGAGAAACTGATATTACGAAATGTACGAAACGTCATCAATGCGTCTTTCCTCCCTCCCTCCCTCTCCCCCATCTCTCTCTAATATATATATATATATATATATATATATATATATATATATTCCATTTTTAAACGAGTTACTTCGCTACCCAGGTTTCTACTGTGAGCGGTGTCTTCAGGCGATTTTTAATAACATTTAATAGTTATGAAAAAATTATTATAAATTAATTTTTTTAATAATTAATTTTTTATTAATTAACTGAATTTTTTATTAATTAATTTAATTCTTAATAGTTATTAAAATCGCCTGAAGACACCACTCATGGTAGAAACCTGGGTAGCGAAATAACTCGTTTAAAAATGGAAAATATTCAAAAGTTCTACAATATAATTGTATAGAACACTTTTTAATACAAATGTGTACTGGTCTAACCCTATTATGACCAAAACTTAAGTATTAAACAATCAATATATATATATATATATATATATATATATATATATATATTGATTGGTTGATTATATATATATATTTATATATATTAATTCTTACTTTAGAACATGCGCAAACTACAAACTACAACAAAATTGTACATTTTGTTTCGTCATTGAAAGAACAATGTCTCATCAGGTGGTAGTTAATAATGATGGTAATAAACGTTTTATTGGAAAAAAAAGTTTATTATCATCATTATTAACTACCTGATGAGACGTTGTTCTTTCAATGTCGAAAGAAAATGTACAATTTTGTTGTTGTTTACGCATGTTCTAAAGTAAGAATTAATAATAAATATTCATTGCTCTATTTTTATATTTTATCTCTCTCTCTCTCTCACCCTCTTTTCGTTCGCTATCTTATTTCTCTTTCTTTTTCATTCTCTTCTCTTTCTCTACATTCCATCTTTTTCTCCTACTTCCCACCCTACTTATATCCCGGTTTTCGTTCAACCTCCTCACTTCCCTCTTGCTTCTCTCTCTCTCTTCCCTGCTTTCTTTCTTATGTCTTTCCATACTGTCTTTCTTTCTCTCTCTCTCTCTCTCTCTCTCTCTCTCTCTTTCTATTTTCATAACTTCTCTCTCTTGTTAAATCACTCACTTTCTCTACCTTTTCCCTCTTTTCCTTCCTTCTCTCATTTTTCCTCTTCCTCTCCATCTCTCTCTCTCTCTCAATGTTCCCATGTGTAACACAACTGTATATATATATATATATATATATATATATATATATATATATTAGTCATCCACATACAATCTTCTTTCTCTGTATCACAGCTCATCAGTGTGGTTAGACATCCACTTGCTTTCAGAATCGAATATAATTTCGGAATCGAAACTAGACCTATTTGGTGTCAGTCGGAGTCCCTACTCCCTAAGCCTAAGCATGGAATGAGAGAGGGGAAATTTTAGCGTGTTATATATATTCGGTGTATAGACACGCCAGTCACAGGGAGACATCAATTCATTACTGAAGAGTAACGCGTAAATCGCAGAATTGGTATATACTTCTACTTTTTCTTCTTCTATGTAGCGTGTCCCTTCAAGACGTAAGCGAATATTGTGGCTTTTAACACCCCTTCTCCTGTTATCCTGTTCAACCCCCGCTCCCCCATCCATCTGCTCAATTCCATCAAGTTTCTCAAGCGTGGTTTTTCATTGTCTCTCGTTTCCTCTATCCGTCCTGTGAGCGTCAGATTCTCCAAGCACGCTTTCCTCGCTAAATGTCCCAAAAACTTTAGCTGTCTTTTTCTGTTGTTAAACATCAGTTCCCTTTTCGTTTCCATCCTCTCTAAAACCTTGTTGCTCACATGTTCCTTCCCTCTATCCATCCCGTCAGTATCAGATTCTCCAAGCCCTCCTTCCTCATTAAATGTCCCAGAAACTTCAGCTGTCTTTTTCTGATGTTAAGTATCAATTTCATTATCGGGTTCCTCTCCAAAACTCACATGTTCCGTCCATGGTATCTTTAGTATCCTTATATTACTAGACAGCAATATAAAACAGGGTCTTATTTATATCACTATCTCTGTAGAAACATTTAATTATGGAAATACGTATTGATATTTTTATACTTGAGATAGAAGTTAACAGATTGCGATAGATAGATAGATAGATAGATAGATAGATAGATAGATAGATAGATAGATAGATAGATAGATAGATATGGTAATATTATCCATTTCCTTAAAAAAAAGAGCAACCATTACTTTCCAGTATTGATGGAAACCTTTTGTTTGGGGTATTATGGAACGTGGTATTCTTAGTTTGTCAACTGTTGCTACAGAAATACAATGTTCGAAGTAGGATGGTTCTGGCTAAGACCTACAGGTTTCATTTGCTCAAAGTCATTTTAACTATTGCTGTGAGAAATCGGTTGAATATAACTGAATGTGTTTGATATTGCTGAAGGGGTTTGGGGCTATGCATGAAAATCAGGTGAAGGTCTCGATGTGTATGTGAGAAATTACTCGAAAGCTTACATAATCTCCCTTCTCTTCATTTAAATGTGTTCCTTTTGATTCACTCTCTCCCCGCTTTATTCTTCATATATATATATATATATATATATATATAATGATGTCAAATCCTTGGACGGAGAGGATAACCCAAACAGATTTATTCTATATAAATTATTAAGAAGAAAAATCTATACAGAGAGCTCAATGGGTACTCTCTAGAGCAAATGATATAAAAAAAGGAAAAACTCAACACATGATCTTAGGCGGTTATAAACTATAATTTATTTCAACGGCTAAACTTTTGGTACCCATCCCATCAGACCACAAAATTCAAATAGTTTAATTTTTTCAGAACATTAAAAAAAACAGGAATTAAAGTGGCAAGACCCGAAAAAGGCTTTTTTCCCTGTGTGTTATAAAATTACTGTCATTAGTTACAGAGGAAGAAAGATTAACATTACAACTGTCAAATTTAGCGATAGGGGAACATGTTAGCGACAAAATCGAGATACACACTCACAAAATCACACACACACTCATATATATATATATATATATATATATATATATATATATAACGCCCACTACGCCAAGTGGCTGGAGATCTTGCTGGTGTCCATACCATGAATTTTTTAATCACTCAGTCCCTTAAGCAGGTGGTGGAGTTCCTCACACGTTTTTCTAACAACCCTAATGAACAGGACTCACTACTAGACCTCTGCTTTACCTCCACCCTTGACTCTTACAATGTAAAACAACTCTGCCCTCTCAGAAATTCTGACCATGCATTAGTTTCCGTTAGCATCTCCTTCCAATCTCACTCCAACCAAGAACCTCAGACCAGCAGAATATCTTACTGCTACCAAAGAGCTGATTGGGACTCGTTCCGCGATTTCTTGTGTGACATCCCTTGGAACAAAGTATTTAGCTTCCCGTTGAAGACGTCCCCTCTTGTGTTAAGGCTGGCGTCGATGCTTTCATCCCTACCAGGAAGTTAAGAATTAAATCCCACTCCCCCCACTGCTTCTCCTCTGCCTGCTCGGACGCCATCGCCCACAGAAATCACTTCTTTCGGCTTTACCGGGGTCACGCATCGGACCATAACGGGCGCCTTTTTGCATCGGCTTGCAATGAGTGCTCGCAATGAGATACTTAAAGAAGCTAAGATGATGTTTGCAGCCAGAATGAAACAGCGCATAGCATCCCCTAAGTTCGGCTCCAAAGACTACTGTAGACTCTCTAAAAGTGTGATGAACAGCAACAAGCCCTCAATACCCGCCTCTAATCAACGAATTTGAGGTTCTCACCTCTTCAACAGACAAGGTTGAGTCCTTCGCCTGCAGATTCTCCACCAACTCGACACTGGACTCGTCTGGAGTATCTGTACCCGACTTCCCACCCCAAACGGAAGCCCAACTGACTGACATACACATAACTCCCTCGGTGATCTTCAAAATAATTTCAAAACATGACCCCCATTAGCATGGATCAGTCTAGTCTCCCTGAAAGTAAAACACTGCGCCTCCTCAGGTTAACTCTCACAACAGACCTCAAGTGGAATGACTATATATAATCCATAGCCAAATCCGATGCTAAAAAGGTTGGTTCTCTTTGCAGGACCAGAAAGTTTTTTTCCGTCTGAAACAATCCTGCACATATACAAATCTACCATTCGCCCATGTATTGCATACTACTGCCATATCTGGTCGGGTGCTTCTGTTATCCACCTAAGGGTCCTTGACAAAATCCAACGCAGAATCTGTAATGTGATCAATCCCGACTTGGCAGCTCAAATACGGTCACTTTCTCACCGGCGCAATGTGGCTTCCCTGTGCCTCTTCTACAAATACTTTCATGGCTTCTGCTCAGATGAACTTAGCTCACTGGTAACCCCATACATGAATTTGCTCGAGCCACAAGATTAGTAACTAGGTCCTACCTTTTACTGTGAAACCGATGAATTGTAAATGCAAATTCTACTCCAGCAGCTTCTTCTCTCGCACTTCCCGCCTATGGAATTCACTTCCGTTTACTTGCTTTCCCGACAGCTACAATCTTCAAAAGTTTAAATGTAAAGTCAGTAGTCATTTCCTATCTCACTAACTTGCATCCTCTCTCTCTCTCTCTCTTTCTCTCTCTTTCATGCTTCTTTCTTCGTCCACTCCACTCTCATCAGTATTCTCATCCTTCTCCTACCCTCTTCCTGACACCCCCTGTAACCTGTCACTCTTTCTCATAACTTACTTCCCATGTAACCTCCTGCTCAACAGTAGCAATAAAATGCCTTGCTTGTGGCGACACGATTATGATATATATATATATATATATATATATATATATATATATATATATATAAATTTCGATAAAGAGGACCCAAGGTTTTTTGAGTTCTCTGGCATTTACCTTTTTTTTAAAAAAGTGCTCAATACAAAAATATTGTAGAGCACAATATAATCATATAATTATAAATTAGCAATACATTGCGACACGGAAATTGAAATCTCGAAACATAGAAATTTATGTGTCGCAATGTATTGTTAATTTATAATTATATGGTTATATATATATATAGTTTACAAACCAGCCCCAACGAGTAAGAGTATTGTAACGGTATCCTCACAAAACTTCGAAGTCGACATGAACCTCCTCAGTTTAAGTGACAAACGTGTGTGTGTATGTGTGTGTGGAGATGCTGGATTATACAGAAAGGGAGATAAATGTAGACGTACAAACGCATACAAAGCGATAATTTGATCATGGACAAACCAGAAGATTTCATTGAATATAGATAAAATAAAATAAAATAAAATGAAATTCTGTTTAGTTTTTTTAAATCCAAAAGATCATCCAATCTAAGTGAAAAAATGAGATTTTGTACATCTGAAAATTAAAAGAACGTATTTAGTCCGATAATGTATGTCGTTAATCCAGCAGACTGCAATTAAAAATTGAAAAGTGAGGAAAAAACTAAAAATAATTCCTGTGGACGAGCCACAATCATCCATACAACAACATGACTAAAATCAGCAAAAATACTAAGGACAGTGCCGGAGTATTGAAGAGTCGACACCCAGATGTTATTTCATCATTTTAATCTCCTTCAGGATGTATGTGATCGTGACTTTCCACAGTTTCCCTCGACATAAATTATTGGGAAATATATTGCAGTGTTTATCCGTTACATTCTCCACGGTTTTGAATTAAAAATAATCCTTCTAGACTGGCTATTAATCAAGGCAACAAAGCGTAGTCTACCCTGCAGTTTAGCCTATAGGGCGGAGAAGAGATTGATTCATACATCTTCCCAAGGGCAGTAATTAATGCAACAGAGCAGGTTTGAATTTTGACTCAGCTTGCTAAATCCAATTTCCACACCGATAGCAATTTCGCTACCCATACATATTTCCACATATATGGATGAGCGTTGTGAGGCAACGGATATCGACTCGGAACGACAAATCGGGGAGCCGAGTTCGACTTCCAGTTGAATTCCTTGCATTCACTTACGAACAAATACCCTTGGGAAAGGTATTAATCCGTCTCTACCCTCCACTTTTGGGTTAAATAATAGGACAGATTGGGTTCTATAGCATTGGATGGCAACCAGTCTACCGCAGAAAGCAATGGCAACCTACTGCGGGATAATCTTCTGCCCAGTCAGACGTGTCTCTTTCGAGACGTGATCGCCCAAATCGTGCATCACGTATGACACTTAACTGAAATCAAAGGAACCATCCATATGAAAGTGCTGCTAAACTCAGATGTGAATGATGAACCGGTGAGAAGACTTTAATGTTGCTGCTGCTTTGTGGAACAGACACCGGAGAGAATGCTGCCCCGGTCAATACACTTTTCAAGTCGTGTCAGTGGTTATCTAGTCTACATATCTTCATAATTTGCAATGCTTACCACCTTTTCTTACATCCATAAAAGAACTCTACTTTAGTTGACTTATATTGTATGAACTATAGTGTACAAAAAAGACTTGCTTTTATTTTACGTCCTAAGAAATACCTCAGGAGATTCGTTTTCCCAGGCTGTACCTCTCCATTGTACTCAAAGCGATATGGTCAAATCATTTAGTTAAGTGCCATATGTGATACATGCTTTGGGCGATCATGTCTCGAAAGAGACATAACTGACTGGGTAGAGGATTTTTGCGCAGTAGGTTGCCATTACTTTCCACTGTAGACTGGTTGCCAACCAAGGCTGTATAATCTGTCCTGCTATTTAACCAATACCTGGAGGGAGAATCGTCGAGTATTTTCACATCAGTGAATGCAACGAATTCAACTGGAATTTGAACTCGGCTCTCCGATTTCTCGTCCCGAGCCGATATGCATTGCACCACAACGCACATCCTTCTGTGACAAATATGAAAGGCTAAAAACAAAAATGGTGGAATTGACTAGACAATTTTTCTTCTTAGTACATATATGAGTGTGAAGATTCACATTCACACTAAAATTGTATTGAATTTTCACACAATGAGGAGGTGAATAAATACCCTCACCAACCAATCACTCAATCAATTAAGTACAGACCCTCCACAATCTCCAAAAAAGCACACGTTTTTAAAATGCAACTTTGTTATAATAATCATTACGCATCAGTTCCCTGACAGTTCCAGGCTCACACAAATAATTTTTTGATCCACTCACAAAGACCAATATTGATATTGATCGATACCAAGTTATTGTCAACTCTACAAATCACCTTGACAGCTAACGAATTGGAGAAAAAACATTATCACGATCTCTTGTTGCTTTATTGGCTATTAATCAATACTATTTTGATTCTGCTTGTTCCTTAGTTTCTCTGTACGTTACGCCCTGTCCTTTACCTCAGATAAACAATAGACCACCTCTGTTTGATAGACAGAAGAAACATTAAACGCTTTATTTAGAAAGAAAGAAAGAAAGAAAGAAAGAAAGAAAGAAAAGGTAATAACATTCTGCATATGTCTATATTTTTGAGATGAGGAATTGTAACTACACTATTTACATTGTTCGTACTGTTGTCCTCATCTTTATTACCGTATTCGCGATGTTTCGATCGTTTTACGCTTCGGCTTTCTTCCGGGTGATATATGTTGAAATTTTTAACCTTTATTTAGTCCACGTGGGAAGTTTGTTCTACTTCAACGTACCATTACTTTTTTGAATATGCTTTGTTTTGAGATTTGTTTTTGTTTGTTTGATTTTGTTTTGCATTTTTTGTTTTGTTTTGGGTTTTTTTTTTTGTTTATTTGTTTTTTTTTGTTTGGTTTTTTTTTTTTTGCTTTTAGAGTTTTTTTTTATCTTTAATAAGTCAACTATCAAAGCTGTTGTTCCTTGTGCTGTGGTCAGGTATTGAACTCACAAATCTTTGGATCCAGTTATTTTTATTTTAATCCACCAACGCCTTTATTCACTGGGTTGTTGTATGTCTGCGCTAGTGCACTAAATAAAGGGTTCACTTTTGAAATGTGTTTTCATAAAAGACAAGCACTACGAGGCTGTAAAAGATTTGATAAACTCAGCATTAGTTATTATTTTTCAAGTGATAGACGTACCTAGGGGAAGAAAAGGGTTTCTATTCCTGATTTGAAATCAATGTTCATATTTATACTCGACCAGATTTTACCAATGATTTGGATTCAAACTTTAACCAACCTTGAAGTCTTCTTAATATAGAACTATTTTTGAAAGCCAAAAGTAATCGAATCATTGTTTTGTTTGTTTATCTTCTCAATAACATCCATTTCTCTTTTTTCCTTATATTTTTTCCTTTTTAGCGTATTTCTCTCTTAATTTCTCTTTATGTATCATTCCATCTAATTCAGTCTTTCTTGCTTGCTTTCTTATCCTGTATCTTCATGTTTCTCAAAATAGATTCTTTGATTCAATACTTTCTCTTTACTATCTATCTATCTCAATCTGTTCATATATATATATATATATATATATATATATATTTCAGAGTCCATATCTATCTCAGTTTGTTCACATTTATCTATTTATATATATATATATTTCAGTCTGTCTCAATAAATCTGTCTATCTACTTCAGTGTGTTTTTTATATAAATGTATATATATATATATATATATATACATATATATATACATATATATATGTATGTGTGTGTGTGTGTGTATCAAACTCTCAATCTCAGCGTCTTTCTTTCTGCCATTGTATCCTTTTCGGCCTTTTACTATCTATCTACCTATCTATGTACTTCAGTGTGTTTTATATATATGTGTGTGTGTGTGTGTGTGTGTATCAATCTATCTCTCGCAGCGTCTTTCTTTCTATTGTTGTATCTATTTCGGCCTTTTACTATCTATCTATCTATCTATCTATCTATCCACTTGTCTCTCTCGGTTGTTTTCTATCTCGGCCACTTTTTTTCGTATTTATCTGGGTCTCTTTATATCTATCGAAATTTGTCATGAGAAAACTCACTCTCTTTCTTTACATAGTCTGCCTTTCTTTCTCAGTTTTTCTTTTTAATTTTTCTCAACCTGTTTCTATTTCAATTTCTTACAAGCGATTTATCTAGTTAGATCGCATCAGTTTTGTTACTTCCCTCTTCATGGATGTATAGAATTTCACTTTGTTTCAGTTGTTCTCTGTAAACACAACAGAAAATTAGTTAGTCTCGACCAGACAAATAAAACACAAATAAAAGTGATCTCCATTGCTTCTGCCCAGCTATTGATGTCAATAATTACAACACACTGCACTTTTAACAATTCTTTATGATACTATAATCATATAATATGATTTACTGAGTACAAAGCTAAATGATTACAAGGGGGTGCTGATAAGTTCACTGCTCGATCTACTTCCTAAAATCTGACGAAATGCCCAAATCGTAGGTTTTTGTTTTGTTTTGTTTTGTTTTTTACTCCCTTCTCAGACGTGGAAATTTTTCTCACCTACTTTTACGTTAAGGTCGTTTACGAATTTGAAAATGAACATCCTGAAGAAAGACTTGAGGTTTCAAATGATTGCAAACCTTTGAAGAACTTGCGTATAAGTAATTTTTACAAGATTTGACTGGCAGTTATATACTTTTTGACATCACCTGTGATGATTCTTTCATTTTTTACATAAAGAATGCGATGTGTAAATTGTCACCCTTTTATTTGTTTATTCATTTTTTGTTTCGCGTATGCATGTTCTTTGTTTTTTATTCTGTCGACTGTATAGTCTAGTAGGGTCAGTTGGGCAACGTCTGTAAGAAAAAGAGCATAATGACGCAAATTTACAGTGAAACCGATAAAATGTAACCGCAATTTCTACTCCAACAGCTTCTTTCCTCGCACTTCCCGACTGTGGAATTCCCTTCCACATACATGCTTCCCCGACAGCTACAATCTCCAGGAGTTTAAATGTAAGGTCAACAGACACCTCCTAACACACAAACATGCATCCATTCTCTTAAACACTCTTCCCATCTACATCCTTAACCGTCTATCACCTTCTTTCTGACATTTCCTATATCTAACCACTCTTTCTCACCATCTTCCCCTATGTACCCCCCTGCGCAATAGTGGCAGTGGAATGTCTTGCTTGGGGTGAAATGATTAAAAAAACTTCACTCCGCCAGAAATTTGGAGACGACATGCTGTACTGCTTAGTATTCGCGGCTGGCGCCCCAGTACGAACATTTCACAGTGTTTGGGTGTCAGCCTGAGGACAGTGCAGAGAATGCAGAAAAAGTCCGATGAGTCTAATGGTGATTAAGAAGGTACGACAGATCTGAAAGGAATAAAGATAGATAGATAGATAGATAGATCTAGAAAGGAATAGATAGATAGATAGATAGATAGATAGATAGATCTGAAAGGAATAGATAGATAGATAGATAGATCTGAAAGGAATAGATAGATAGATAGATAGATATGAAAGGAATAGATAGATAGATAGATAGATACATCTGAAAGATAGATAGATAGATAGATAGATAGATACATCTGAAAGGAATAGATAGATAGATAGATCAGATAAAGGAATAGATAGATAGATAGATAGATACATCTGAAAGGAATAGATAGATAGATAGATAGATACATCTGTAAAGATAGATAGATAGATAGATAGATACATCTGAAAGGAATAGATAGATAGATAGATAGATACATCTGAAAGAAAAAGGAATAGATAGATAGATAGATAGATACATCTGAAAGGAATAGATAGATAGATAGATAGATAGATACATCTGAAAGGAATAGATAGATAGATAGATAGATACATCTGAAAGAAAGATAGATAGATAGATAGATACATCTGAAAGGAATAGATAGATAGATAGATAGATAGATACATCTGAAAGGAATAGATAGATAGATAGATAGATACATCTGAAAGGAATAGATAGATAGATAGATAGATACATCTGAAAGGAATAGATAGATAGATAGATAGATACATCTGGAATAGGAATAGATAGATAGATAAAGAATAGATACATCTGAAAAGATAAAGATAGATAGATAGATAGATACATCTGAAAGGAATAGATAGATAGATAGATACATCTGAAAGGAATAGATAGATAGATAGATACATCTGAAATAGAATAGGGGATAGATAGATAGATAGATCTAGAAAGGAATAGATAGATAGATAGATAGATAGATAGATCTGAAGGGGATAGATAGATAGATAGACAGATCTGAAAGGAATAGATAGATAGATAGATAGATAGATAGATCTGAAAGGAATAGATAGATAGATAGATAGATAGATAGATCTGAAAGGAATAGATAGATAGATAGATAGATCTGAAAGGAATAGATAGATAGATAGATAGATCTGAAAGGAATAGATAGATAGATCTGAAAGGAATAGATAGATAGATAGATAGATCTGAAAGGAATAGATAGATAGATAGATAGATCTGAAAGGAATAGATAGATAGATAGATAGATAGATCTGAAAGGAATAGATAGATAGATAGATAGATAGATCTGAAAGGAATAGATAGATAGATAGATCTGAAAGGAATAGATAGATAGATAGATAGATAGATAGATAGATAGATCTGAAAGGAATAGATAGATAGATAGATAGATCTGAAAGGAATAGATAGATAGATAGATAGATAGATAGATAGATCTGAAAGGAATAGATAGATAGATAGATAGATAGATCTGAAAGGAATAGATAGATAGATAGATAGATAGATCTGAAAGGAATAGATAGATCTGAAAGGAATAGATAGATAGATAGATAGATCTGAAAGGAATAGATAGATAGATAGATCTGAAAGGAATAGATAGATAGATAGATAGATAGATCTGAAAGGAATAGATACATAGACAGATAGATAGATAGATAGAAGGAATAGATACATAGATAGATAGATCTGAAAGGAATAGATACATAGATAGATAGATAGATAGATCTGAAAGGAATAGATAAATAGATAGATAGATCTGAAAGATAGATAAATAGATAGATAGATCTGAAAGGAATAGATAGATAGATCTGAAAGATAGATAGATAGATAGATAGATCTGAAAGATAGATAGATAGATAGATAGATAGATAGATCTGAAAGGATAGATAGATAGATAGATAGATAGATAGATAGATATATACATAGATAGATAGATAGATAGATAGAAGATAGATAGATAGATGATTGAAAGATAGATAGATAGATAGATAGATCTGAAAGAGATAGATAGATAGATAGATAGATAGATCTGAAAGGAATAGATGGATAGATATGAAAGATAGATAGATAGATCTGGAAGAGACAGGTAGGATAGATAGATAGATGGATCTGAAGATAGATAGATGATAGATAGATCTGAAAGAGAGATAGATAGATAGATAGATAGATGATAGATAGAAAGGAATAGATAGATAGATAGATCTGAAAGGAATAGATAGATAGATAGATAGATAGATAGATAGATAGATAGATAGATAGATCTGAAGATAGATAGATAGATAGATAGATCTGAAAGGAATAGATAGATAGATAGATCTGAAAGATAGATAGATAGATAGATAGATTGATAGATAGATCTGAAAGATAGATAGATAGATAGATAGATTGATAGATAGATCTGAAAGGAATAGATAGATAGATAGATAGATAGATAGATCTGAAGGAATAGATAGATAGATTGATAGATAGATCTGAAGGAATAGATAGATAGATAGATAGATAGATCTGAAGATAGATGAATGAATGAATGGATTGATAGATAGATCTAGAAGATAGATAGATAGATAGATTGATAGATAGATAGATCTGAAAGGAATAGATAGATAGATAGATAGATAGATCTGAAAGGAATAGATAGATACATAGATAGATAGATAGAAGGAATAGATAGATACATAGATAGATAGATCTGAAAGATAGATAGATCTGAAGATAGATAGATAAATAAATAGATAGATAGATAGATAGATCTAGAAAGATAGATAGATAGATAAATCTGAAAGGAATAGATAGATAGATAGATAGATAAATAGATAGATAGATAGATAGATCTGAAAGGAATGAATACATAGATAGATAGATAGATAGATCGCAAGAAGGAATAGATACATAGATAGATAGATAGATAGATAGATAGATAGATAGATAGATAGATCTGAAAGATAGATACATAGATAGATAGATAGATGGATCTGAAAGGAATAGATAAATAGATAGATAGATCTAGAAGGAATAGATAGATAGATAGATAGATCTGAAGATAGATAGATAGATAGATAGATAGATCTAGAAGATAGATAGATAGATAGATAGATAGATCTGAAAGGAATAGATAGATAGATAGATCTGAAATGAATAGATAGATAGATAGATAGATAGATCTGAAGATAGATAGATAGATAGATAGATAGATAGAGAGAAAGATAGATAGATAGATAGATAGAATAGATAGATAGATCTGAAAGGAATAGATAGATAGATAGATAGATAGATAGATCGAAAGATAGATAGATAGATAGATCTGAAAGGAATAGATAGATAGATCTGAAAGGAATAGATAGATAGATTGAAAGGAATAGATAGATAGATCTGAAAGGAATAGATAGATAGATAGATAGATAGATAGATCTGAAAGATAGATAGATAGATAGATGAATGAATCTGAAAGGAATAGATAGATAGATAGATAGATCTGAAAGGAATAGATAGATAGTTAGATAGATAGATCTGAAAGGAATAGATAGATAGATAGATAGATCTGAAGGATAGATAGATAGATAGATCTGAAAGGGATAGATAGATAGATGGATCTGAAAGGGATAGATAGATAGATAGATCTGAAAGGGATAGATAGATAGATAGATCTGAAAGGGATAGATAGATAGATAGATCTGAAAGGGATAGATAGATAGATAGATCTGAAAGGAATAGATAGATAGATAGATAGATAGATCTGAAAGGAATAGATAGATAGATAGATAGATAGATAGATCTGAAAGATAGATAGATAGATAGATAGATAGATCTGAAAGGAATAGATAGATAGAGAGATAGATAGATCTGAAAGGAATAGATAGATAGATCTGAAAGATAGATAGATATATAGATAGATCTGAAAGGAATAGATAGATAGATAGATAGATAGATAGATAGATCTGAAAGGAATAGATAGATCTGAAAGGAATAGATAGATAGATCTGAAAGGAATAGATAGATAGATAGATAGAGAGATCTGAAAGGAATAGATAGATAGATAGATAGATAGATAGATAGATATAGATCTGAAAGGAATAGATGGATAGATAGATAGATATATAGATGAAAGATAGATGGATAGATAGATAGATAGATGAATCTGAAAGGAATAGATAGATAGATAGATAGATAGATAGATAGATAGATAGATAGATCGAAAGATAGATAGATAGATAGATAGATAGAAGAATACATAGATAGATAGATAGATCTGAAAGGAATAGATAGATAGATAGATAGATCTATGAAGGAATACATAGATAGATAGATAGATAGATAGATAGATAGATAGATAGATAGATCTGAAAGATAGATAGATAGATAGATAGATCTGAAAGATAGATAGATAGATAGATAGATAGATCTGAAAGAGATAGATAGATAGATAGATAGATAGATAGATAGATAGATCTGAAGATAGATAGATAGATAGATAGATAGAAGATAGATAGATAGATAG